>PVKE010001396.1:0-101570 GCA_004027555.1 Craseonycteris thonglongyai
GGAGGAGGAGGAGGAGGAGGAGGAGGAGGAGGAGGGCCCAGAGCAGTCTCTGTAGTTGACAGCATTAGCTGTGGCATGGTTTCGTTCCACACAGGGATGTGGGGCCTCGTGGAGAGGAAACCGAACCAGGGGCCTCCGGCACTGGAGGCGAGAACCTTTACCACCAAGCCACCCCGGTGGTTACCAGTTGCACTGCAGTTCAGCATGTGCGGTTTGCCTGGGTCTGGGCCAGGACTAGAAACCTGGACCTCACAATTGCCAAGCAAGTGCTCAGTGCTGAGCTATTCCGGCATCCCTGGATATTTATGATTAGAAAACAATTACTATCATAATGAAGAAAAAAATGTTTAAAAATTCAAGACCAGTACTGAAACGTGCTCGAAAGGGATTGGAACCTAGGTCAAGAAGGGAGGAGACCTGGAGGGCAAGTCAGGAAACTGAGGCAGAGGTGTACCCTTGTCGACAGGGTCCCTAGAGCATGGGTCTCCACGGGCATACGGGCCCCCTGGTGTCCTCCCGGGCTCCTCAGCTGCCTGGCTCACAGTGTGCATTCTGGGCCAGCCAAGCAGGGTCATGCACATATATTCAGGGCCTGGATGAGCCACAGTGTAACATTATTTGGGTTTCAAGCAGTAGGAAGACCCCCGTTTTAGTTAGCCAAGTAAGGGAGGATGGGGCTGGGTGCCCCCCAGCGCTGAGGTCGGTCTGAGAGGCCCAGCTGGTCCCAGGACTCAGAGGGGAAGACACGAGCGTGGGTGTTCCCAGCTATCTGTGGGCTGTTGGTCTCCCTCTTCGTGCTTCTCTTGACTGCTTTCCTCTCTTGCTTTCTTGGGTCCTTTCTTCTCTTGCCCAAGGCCCAAGAGAACCCTTTCTCCTACACCAGGACATGTTTGGCTCCTGATCCCTAACGTCCTCCATGCATTGCTCGCCTCTCCAGATGAAGAAATCCGGGAGCTGCCTCTCCACCGGTCCCACCCTGTGACAGGGAGTGCTGTCCCCAGGCTCGGACAGCCCACCTGATCCCTGGGGAGGGAAACGTGAGTAGGGCTTTTGGCAAACGGCACCTCTCGAAGGGCAGGGAGCAAGGCAGAGGGCAGGTGCAGGGCAGAGGCCTCCCCGGGGCCAGCTCTTGGTGTTCCTGTCAGAGCATCTGTAGTCCCCGAGCTTGATTCTCCCCGGGAGCTAATCAGGTTCGCTGAGGCTCTCATCTGAATGGCTGTGGGCTAGCATGGAGGAGGGGGTCAGTGAGCAGCCAGCACCCCTGCTCTCCCCTCAGGGTGCATCTGAGGACTGCGTTTCTTGGTGAATAGAGGAAGTGTTCTTAGTAGTCTGAAAGGTGGTTTCCTTGGAGTGAAGGGTAGATTCAGAACTCATGATTCTCAATGCCTAGGGCGTGTGAAGGCACTTTTGGAGTTTGAGTATTTGTGATGGTCACGGGCATTTGTGCCCAACCAGCCAGGAGCAGAAAAGGCATGGCCCGTGTTAGGCTCAGTCAGATGGCAGTGTGACACCAGGACATGGTGCTGGGGTGGGTCAAAGGTCAAGGCAGCATGGCCTGAGGACACTGAGTGGGGAGTGGGACGGGGCGGGCAGTTCTGCAGCGAGAGTGCACGTGGAGTGGGCGGCGCACGTGTGTGCGGCTGGGCTGCTTGGTGAGGGGTCCGCCCTCTGGGCCTAAAGATACCATGGGGGCAAGGCGGGCCTGTGTTCTCCCACACGGCCTTTAGGAAGGAACTTAGGAGGAAATGGAAGGCTGAAAGTCACTCAGTCACTTCACGTTGCCATGACACTGGGCGCCGCAGACAGGGCCTATGTGATAGTCCATGAGGAATCTTTGTGGGGTACTAAAAACCCTCCTAGGTTCCTTAGCTTCTCTTCCATCACCCTTTTTAACTTGGAAATGCCCACCTAAAGGGAAGTCTTTGGCTTGATAACGTTGCTAGAAAGCCTGTAATAAGTCATTGCCACGCTCACAGCCGCATGTCCATGAGGTCCGCCCTGACCCATTGCCATACTGCCGCGGGAACCTTCCAATCCCTCTTGTCCTGTCATATTTTATTTTTATGGCACTTTTAACCTAATACACAATACATTTTGCCTATTTGCTATTTTCTGTCTCCTCCTAGCGGGTTGTGTAGCTGTCCCCCTTTGTCCACGGTTTTGCTTTCTGTGGTTTCAGTTACACGTGGACAACACATTATGACAAGAAGAAGGGTGAGCAGAGTACCTAAGATATTTTGAGAGAGAGAGAGCGAGAACAGTCTAGTGTAAGTTTTGTTACACTAGACTGTTAACGTTTTTCTATTTTCTTAGTTATTGTTGTTAATCTGTTACTGTGCCTAATTTATAAATTATGTCCGGGGGGTGGGGGTGGGGGGGCGGTATGTACAGGAAAGAGACAGTGTATCTAGCGTTTAGCACTCTCCATGCTTTCAGGCCTCCACTGGGGGTCTTCAAATGTATCCCCCACAGATAAGGGGGGACTCCCATATGCTGCAAAAGGGCAAAGGTTTTTCTCTTATGTTTATGGATACAACCCCAGTGCCTAAAAAAGTGTCTGGCATGTGGTGGGCACCCAGCAACCATCCATCCAATGAACTGAATGTCTCTAACCTGAGGATGCTGAGATTGGAATGGGGGCTGAGTAATATTTTAATCCATGACTCCCAACCTTTTTCAGTAGGAAGGCCTCTTTTAACCTCAAAACCGACGTGTCTATGACAGCAGCTATCCTTGCAAGTACAAAGTGCTTTTAAATGAATTTGTACTTATTAATCTGTGTACCTTCTAGGACTAGTATGTTATAGTCTCTATTTATACCCATTTGTGCACTATCCTGACACTTCCCGATGCACATATGGATTCACAAACGGTTTGCAGATACTCTGAGAGCATGAAGAGCCCGTAGGCCACAGACACCTGTGTGTAGCTGGAAGGCCTTCGGGAAATGGGAACCTTTCCAAATCGCCAAGTAAGCTTCAGCTCAGGCACGTCCGACCTGCAGGCCAGAGCAGCTTTGAATGAGGCCCAACACAAATCCTTACAACATTATGAGATTCTTTTTTGCGACCTTTTCTTTTTAGCTCATCAGCTATGGTTAGTGTATTTTATGGGTGGCCCAAGATAAGTCTTCTTCCAGTGTGGCCCAGGGAAGCCAAGAGGTTGGACAGCACTGCTGTAGCTGCTCATAATGACAGTAGTAACTGAGGGCCTGCTTGGTCTCCACTCACCTCCCTCGGGGCCAGAGCTCACTGGCTTCTGCCTCTGGTGGTGTTGGGTGGGTTTGAGGGAAGAGGGGAAAGTCTACCACCAACAGGTAGAAGGAGAGGTAAGGGAGGTGGCATTGGAGACAAGGCGAGAGATACCATCTGGGTATTCAGAACGGAAACTCAGCAATCTTGGACAAAGGAAGAAAGGGGAAGGAATTTGACCTATTTAGAACCACTAGCGGCTGTGAACAATGGATTACTCACTGGTTTATTGGCTTTTAGCTGAGAGCAACACTCAGAGGGCTTAGAAAGGCTGACAGTTCAGTTGTCAGTGGGAGACAGTAGGAAGAAGGCGTTTAGGATGAATATGGGCTTTGGAGCTGCAGAGATTATTTCAAATGTTCACTCTGACAAGGACCATCTGGGTGACAAAGTTACTTCTCTCTTTGTATTTAGGTCATGAAGATGAAATGACATGGCAAGTGTGATAGGTGCTTAGCTGAGTACCTGGAACATCTGAAGGCTCAACCAAGGTTGCTTCTCCCTAGAAGGTCTGAGGGAGAGGTCACTGGGGGAGGGCACTGACACAGGAAGGAGGAGGCACTGAAGGACAGGGGAGGGGGTCTTATGCCAGGGATGGCAGGGCACTTTTCTTCCTTTCTTTTTTTTTAAAGATTTATTTTATTGTTTTTGACAGAGACAGAGAGAGAGAGACAGAAAGAAGGGGAAGGGCCCAGAGCAGTCTCCGTAGTTGTACATCATCAATCTTCAACATGATTTCATTCCACACAGGTGGGCGAGGGCCATGCAAGGTAGAAACTGGGCTGGGGGCCTCCCGCATGGGAGGCATGGACAGGGCACTTTTCAATGGCCCAGGAAACCAGGGTTCTTGAGTGGCTGCAAAGGACAGTTAACATTTCCTGGTCCCTGGAAGCATCACCTTTGGACAGAGAAGTGGAGTCCCTGGGTACATTTGCAGTGGGTGAGGAACCCTGCAATCCTGCCAGTGGTCACCATGTGTTCTTTGCTGAGTGCCTGAAGAGAGGCAGTCTCTTAATGAGCAAGAGAGTCTCATCTGAAGTCTCAAACTGAGATTCTACTTCTGATCGTCAGCATTTTAATTCTGGCATGTCTGGCAAAATAAAGGCAGCGGTGAAGAGAGCCAATGCAGAAGGAAAATCAGCCCTCATCCTTCAGCTTTTGGAGACATTTGGCCACTTCAGCTGCCATTCCTCCCCACCGCTTCTCTTTAGACTTGCCAGGGCGCGTGATGACTCCAATCCCCAACCTCCCCAACCCCCCCGGCTGCCTGGGTTGGGGCCGGTCCTCTTACCGTTGTCCAGGATGGGTGTCTGTCATTTTAGATGGGCTCTGTGGCAGGACAATCACACAGATGCAAGCCCCGGGGATGGCAGTGGGTCTATTTTCAAGACACTGGGCTGCGAGCAAGTCACCAACAAAACCAAAGAACACAGCACATTGCCCCAGCCACCACTTTTTAGCTACTGAAGGGTTTGGCCTTGGTCCTTGCAGTTTCTGTGGGTCAGCTGAGAAGTATCCACTTACATAGGATGTAATTTTAAAGAGGTCTAAGATGGCCAACTCTCCTTTGGCCTGGAATAGAAATTCTCCTAGGAGACATGCCTTCAAGGCAAGAAGCCTCCTGTTAAAAAGAAATAGCAAACCAGAGAGGGGCAGCCTGTGTTACCCATCAGCAGGCATCAGTACCTGAGAGGGCTTTATTTTTTTTGGAGGAGGATGCTCCGTGGTTAAGGTCATGTAACAGGATAAGTGCCTTTTGCTGTGGAGGCAGGTACAGGGAAATACAGGTGGCCAGGGGAGGAAGTTTCTAGTAGGAGGAGCTGCATGGAGACCTGACATCTAGAGACATTGTCGTGAGAAATGCAGAGACAATGAGAGACTTTCTTGTCTTGGCTGTGGATTCGAGGCCATGCCTTAGCCCAACAGTTCACGGACTTAATGATTCATTTATGATCCTGCCCATGCTCTTATGTTATTCTACCACATTCTCTGCTGGAAGTGAACGGCTGCTCCTGCCTCCCCCAATGTAACTAAAACATCAGGGACAAGGCCTAACAATCTCCTAGCAAGGCCTCAAGGTGCAGGGCCGGGCCGTGGCGTGGCTCGCTTGAGCATGCCTGGGCCGGGGGAGCGAGCCCTATGCATGCCCTTTGGTTCCGCTCTCCAGTCCATGAAGAGCCTGAAGCCTGGTTTGGCTTTGCTACCAGGGAAACTAATTCAACACAGAGAGCTTGAAGAGGCGGTTCCTTCCTTATTGCCGTGAAGTGGGCCATTCTCAGTGAAGGTTGTTTTTGAACTTGGTTCATCTGAAAGAGGGAAGTAAACCCATTAGGCAATAAAATACTTACTATTCTCTATATTTCGTATGTGCAAGGTTCTGCGGTAGCTGTGGAGGGTAGGATAGAGCAGGAACAGAAGTTGAGGGACTGCACTCCACCATTGCTTATGTAGTCCTGGCTTGGTGCGATGTAATTTTGATTAGCTCCTCTTAATCTCAGGAGCACCCTGGATTGGGCAATACACTGGATGAGTATGTTCATCCTCCGTATAAAAATGCTCTTGGACAGCTCACAACCTAGTTAGAAAAACCAAGCAGCGCGTGTTTTTGGAGTGTACGAAGTGAGATAAAGCTAGACTGCCGTTAGGGAGTGGCTTATTGGAATCCGTGCGTGTCCAAAGAGTGACTGATATTTTATTGTCATTTGCTATTTAGGTTCCTGCAGTCGCTCCAGGTGCCATGGCTGTGGGGCATCATAGGCATCTATTCCATGTTGGAAACACTCTCAGGGGACATCTCACAGGTCTGCAATGTGCAGGGCGCCCCCTAGAGTTGTGCATCACAGTATCCTGGGTCTCAGGTTTGAAAGGGCCTGTCACCTCTCTGTCTTATTCCAGTTGATCCCTCTCAGCTGGCAGCCTGCCAGCACCCTGAACTTTGCGTTGGCACAAATGTGTGCAGCAACAGAGCAGTTTTCCCATGTATATGGGTCGAACTGAGCCAGATTTAACCATCAACCCCTAATCCGAGCCTCTCAAAGGCCTTTGTGAAGATGGTCTGTCCCAATGGTTCTTCACCATGACTGGGAGACATTAAGATGACTTGGGTGCCCAAGCCCCTTGCAGATATATGGCATCGGCATCTCGGCAGTGAGGCCTGGCTCACACGGGGTTCTGATGTGTGGGCTGGGATCGGAACCTCTGGTCTCGCTTCTCTTGGACCTGTAGACCTGTGGTGATGGGAGGCCAGAACATCCAAACGGGCCAGTTCCACATTGGGTGGCTCTCACAGCCAAGGACTGCAAGATACTCATTGACTTCGTTGTTTTCAGAGGTGCCAGCTCTGGCATAGAGAATAAACCCAGGCTGTGGGGCTTCGGCAAAGGGTAGGTGGCAATTCTGGGAGTTGCTCATTAGAGGGGAGGGGCCTCTGGTTGGGAGAAGTGGTGGCTGAGAGTGGAAAGGGAGTGGAATGTGGTTGTATCACTCCCTTCAAGGCCCTCCCTAAAGGCCACCATCCCCTGGTTAAAATACTCCCACTGCACACCTCACCAGCAAGGCCAAGTGCAGGCAAGAGGGAAGAGGTCAGGCATGCGATTCCCTTGACTTGGCTTTATACCAGGTCTTCTGAGGGTTGGTTGCAGAAGGTGAAGCTTGGGACTGCGCAGGGTATTTAAGTGGTTTAGAAAGAGAAGTATGTAAGCTGGAGGCAGGGTTGGTAGAAGAGGGGGAAACAGATACGAGCATATTTCATCCTAAGAAAGATCTTGGGGACACTACTAAAGGGAAGCTCCTCATAGGAGGAAAAGTGGTGTTTGATAAAGTGGCCCAGAGCCCCAGCCCAAGACGAGGCACAGGATTCACAGGGTAGGCAGAGGGCAGCAGAGGAGACATGGGGCAAAGACGCTTTGTGACCAGCCCAGACCCCCGCTGTGGGAGAGCGTGTCTAGGCCCCCAGAGCTGGGAGAATGTGGCACCCGGGGAGCCGCTGTGGTGGGCCAGAAGGAGAATCTGGGAACCAGTTCTGTTATTTCGATTGACTTTCGAAGAATTTATCGTTTTAATTCCCAAAGCTCTCTGGGAGTTGTTTCTATTTGCTCTGTATTATTTTACAGGTAGCGAGTCAAGAAACATACTGTGAAAACAGATGAACTTGGACAGAGGGATTTCAGTTCCCCGGTCCCCTGCCTTCCAACAGACCAGAAAATCTTGTGCCCTGGCTTCTGCTCTTGAGCATGATGATTGGGGGTCTGAGCCTAGCTCAGTCACTTTCTACCTGGAAGGCCATGCACGTCATCCCACCTCTCTGAGCCTTGTTCTTCTCTGCGATCGCATGGTGGGATGTGTGAGGATCAAAGACAACAGAGCTGGCCTGGCTCTGTGCCAGCCACATCATCCATGCTCAGGGAATGGTGGTGGTTAGTATTGGTCTGAATAATAATCAAAAGCACTCACCTGGTGCTCGCCAGGTGTCAGGAGTCCTGCTAACAATTTGCACACCTTAGTCCATTCATTCCCTTAGTCCATTTCACAGATGAGGAAACAGAATACAGAGACATTTGACATCTTGCTAGTATGTAGAGAGCTGGGGTTTGAACTCAGGATCCATGCTTGTTCTACTGCCTCCATCCACAGGTACAGTTAAAAAAAATTGTTTTGAGAGGAGATAGATAGATAGATAGATAGATAGATAGATAGATAGATAGATAGATGTGGGGAGGGTCTAGAGCAGTCTCCATAGCTGTACATAGTTGTGACATGGTTTCACTCCACACAGGTGGATGTGGGGCCGTGCACGGCGGAAACTGAACTGGGGGCCTCCCACGTGGGAGGCGAGAACCTTCGCTGCTGAGCCATCCTGGTGGTTACCAGTTGCCCTGCAGTTCAGCATATGGGGGTGGTACGGGCCAGGGCCAGGAGCTGAAGTCTGGACCTTGCGATTGTGAGGCAAGTGCTCAACTGCTGAGCTATCCTGGCCCACAGGTAATTATATCAAGGCTAGAAATAAATCCTGACTTTCCTTGCTCTAGTAAAACTTGTGACATTGGCATGGTTTGTCATGGAGTCCCCATCCTTTCTCCCTGAGCTGTCCCTTCCTTTGGCCATGGTCCAGATACCCAGAACCCTTCCAATTTCCTGTATTTTTTGCCCCCCGGCCCCTGTGTGCTCAGTGTGGTTTCAGGCACTTTGACATCTTCTCATCTCATTCTCTGGCAATGCTGGGAGGGTGATCATCCTCTCCCACCTTACAGATGGGAAATCACACTCTTTGGATCACCTGGCATGTCCTCCCTTCTTTGAGAACCCTGTTTTCTGGAGGAGTATGTTCCAGGTAAGGGAATAGCATGGGAGGAAGCTCGGAGGCATCATAGTCCTTCGGGGAATCTTTATGGCCCTTTACGGAATCTGTTCCAGGTAAGGGAATAGCATGGGAGGAAGCTCTGAGTCATCACGGCCCTTTGGAGAGTCTGAAAGTGTCTACACGGTAGTCATGTGGTGAGAGGAGAACTCAGGGCACCAAGAGGCCTGGACTGTCCTCTCTTTGCTCAGCCCAAGCACAGAGAGCCCTGGTGACCCTGTTTGTCCTCATACCACCCTCCTAGTAGTACCTGTCAGGGTGACAAAGCCTTCCCACACACCCCTGAGTCTGTTTCCAGGGTGGCCCCAGGGGAGACCAGTGGTCTCATGAGTGCGGATGGGAGAAGCCTAGGCCTTATTTTCCAGCTCCTCCTGTGGGCTACAGTGGATGTCACTGGATTTCTAGTGATGCTCTTTCCTCAGCTACGACATAGGTGCAGGTATAAGGGTAGAAGTACCCCTGTTTGCTGAGGAGGGGGCTTCTTGGGAGAGAGGCGTTGTGTCCAGGTAGCTTCCGGGAGGAGGCTGGGCTCCCCTGGGCGACACGGAGGCACAAGAGGGCCTGTCTCTAGAGGGGAGGAGGAGGATGCTGGCAGAGAAATGGAGGTGCTCCTGGTGTCCTCCTCACTCTTACTCCCGGGATCAGCAGGCTGAGGGAGTTGAAACCAGCAAGCCCAGCCCAGCCAGCTCCTGTTTGAACTCACCTCTGTGGGTTTCCTTCTTGGCCTTCAAGTGAGAATCTGCATGACATTAGGATGCTCTTCCCTCCTGAGTCTCTGAGAACATTTGCTTCAGTGAAGCAGGGCCTGTCCCATCCACCTCTACCTTCCAGAATTCCTGATTGCCAGTCCTCCGCTCCAAGGCAGAAAAATCCAGGGGTTTCATAATTTCCAAAGTGTTCACAGCTACTACCCAACTACCGAGTCCTGAATGAACACTAAGCGGCCTTAGTCCTGCGTCTCGGCTTGAAGCCTGCATTCCCAATTCAGAGGGACCCTAGGTTAGCAACTCTGTGTCCCAGAATTTCCAAGAAAGTCTTGATTTCAAATAGCCTGCAGCGTTGGGGGACCATGCGTCAGGCCAGTGCCAGATGAACATGTCCTGATTTTTGTCTCAGAAAATATGGTCAACATAACTGGAGAGAGAGAAATTGGAAAGGACAGTAATTGGAGCCTGGTCCTGGACGTGAGGTGGAAACCACAGAGAGGCTGTGTTTCAGTTTGCTTAAGCAACAGCCGCGATCACAGCCTATCGGGGTGGACGGGCAGTCAGCGACAAGGTCGTCTCACTCAGCCTCAGTCTTTCCATAAATGTGTCCAGGCTGCTCTGAGTGTTGGCTCAAAGTCAGAGAGATGTAGGTTTGAATCCTAGCTGCGCTACTTCCTAACTGTGACCTTGGGCAAGATGCTTAACTTCAATCTCCAAAGTGTATAAACCTGAAAAAATAATGAAACCTACAGTTGTTGGTAACGTTAAACCAGTGAATAGACATTAGCTCAGCATCTGGCTCCACAATGGTCACCTCTTCTTCCCCACTGTGTGTCTGGCACTGTGCTGGGTGTGGACACACCAGAACGAACAAGTCCGGGCCTGTGGTAGATATTGCTTGTTGCTGGCTTTTTAGCCATGCTGTTTTCCATCCTCCCTCCCTTTCTCCTTCCTTCTCTCTTTCCTCCCTCACCCTTTTCCTTTCATGATGAGCCCTGGTTTATTCAGGGTGGCACGGAGTCGTCTAACAACCTCCGTGTCCCCATTTTTTTTTTTTTTTTCTGCTAGAGATGGTCATAGATGTGATTTGGGCCAATGAGATGTAGGTGGGAGTCATTGGGTGGGATCTAGCCAGACTCTTTAACAGGAGATGATGCTAGAGGTGGAGTAGCCACCTCTGAGAACGATGGGACAAGCATGACCACAAAAGCCATCATGCTAACGCAGAGCAGGAAGAAGGAGGAGTTGAGTCCTTAATGGCAGTCAGCAAAATAGGACCCATAGGCCAAACCCAGCCTGTTGTCTTTTTCTTTTTTTTGTCAATAAAACTTTATGGGAACATAGCCATGTCCATTCCTTTATGGATTATCTGTGGCTACTTTCACATTACAATGGCAGAATGCAGTAGTTGTAACAGAGACTACGTGGCCTATAGAACCTAAACTATTTGTGATCTGGCCTTTGAAAAGAAAGAAAGAAACAGATAGAAAGCTTTGCTAACCACTGCTTAATGAAATTAGTATGTCCTGTACCAGCTCTGATTTGCTTATCCCTGAGTGTCTTAGTGAAGGCCATACATGTCCTTGTGGAAATCATTTAATTGAGTGGGCATGGTGCTTTCCGACTCTCCAGTGTAAAAATAAAATGTACGCTGCCCTGCAACAGGATTGCTTCCAGTTTTGCTAAGACGTTGCAAGCTTCTGCTGGAAGACTCAGGGGACAGTGTATTTGTGAGGGGTTGTGAGTTGTAAGCAGTAGAAATCCCCTCTAACTGCTCAGTGCAGATAGGAATTTTTAGGACAGGCAAGGGAAAGGATTGAGAACTGGTGTAGGAAAGGGCAGGGACTAGGCACTTCGAGGGGGTAACAGGAATCAGTCTCTCAGTGAGGCTGGAGGTGGAATGAATGATGGAGCTCTTGGCTATGGGGAGCAGCACCTCCATTAATGGTCTGTTCAGACAGATCCCTGAGAGAGAGAAGTCTCTCTTTAAAAGGAAAATCAGGCTGCTACCAGAGTGCCCAAAACGAGGAGGGCCCATCACAGAGAAGAAAATGCATGTGTCCGAAATAACCCATCGTCACTGTGCGGAGCCTGCTGGTTGCCCCTCCCCCCATACCCACTATCAATTCCCCCTCCCCCCCGTCCTGTTCTAATAGGACTCCAATTTCTTCGTGGCCACCAGAAGAAGAACGAGTTTCCCAGTGTCCTTTGCAGCAGGCGAGGGCATATCCCTGTTCTTGTCTGGGATAGGAACGAAAGCAATGCTTGTTCTGAGATGTGAACTAAAAGGCTGTGCCCTTCTCTCCTGTTGCTGGGAATATACATGTGATGTTTCTCCATCTTGGGCCTTGTGGGTGGGTGCATCGATCCAGGGGAGGCAGTGCATCAAGGGAGAAGGAGCCTGGATTCGTGACACCATGGAGCCATCAAACTAGTCCTAGACTGTCCACCTCCAGAAGGCCTGTACCATGACAGAAAAGACACTTCTCTCATTCTAGCCACTGATGGTCCTGGTCTCCCTTATCCCTTTGTTCTGGTTTCTGTTATTCCTAACAGATACAATCATCAACTTCCAGGCAGCAGTGACTCACACTGATCTGAGGGCTGAGTTCTGGTAGCTTCAACCCTGTAGATACCCCTGTGGGACCGTACACAACATTTCTAAGTTCTCTTCCAAAAGACAGCCATCAAATACTTCCCAGCAACCCCATCCAAGCCCTATGTCAGCACTGTCTTTTCAGCTCTGTGGCACACACCAGACATCTTTGGAAGTGCTGTCTGTCTGTCTGTCTTCATCCTCAGTAGGCCTCACACTATGTGTGCTCAGGCTGAGTAGGGGAACACTCCTACTCTCACTCCACGTTAGATTTTCTACTTCACAGCTTCTAAACCAGCTTTTATAAATGGCGAGTGAATCAATATGTTTTAATCTTTAGCTCCAATAAGGTATGTAACATATTCTGTTTGTTTTCTATGGGCTTTGTAACAAAGTCCTACAAACACAGTGGCTTAAAACAACACAGGTTTCGTAGCTTAGAGTTCTAGATGTCTGAAGTCTGAAATGGCTTTCATTGGGCTCGAATCCAGGAGACAGCAGGTCTGCACTTTCTTCTGGAGGCTCCAGGGGAGAATCTCTTGCTGGCCTTTGCCAGGTTGGTCACATTCCTTGCCACCCACAGTCCTTGGCTCATGGTCTTCTTCTTCCATTTTCAAAGCCAGCAATGTTGGGCCAAGCCTTTTGACTCTGCCATCTCTCTGGTTCTGAATCTTTTCCTTTCCTCTTGTACCTTGAAGGGCTCTTGTGATTACATAAGGAGCAACCTCCCGATAATCTCCCTATTTTAATGTCAGCTGATTGGCAACTGGACTCCATCCGCAACCTTCATTCTCTTTGTCCTACAGCATAACACTCACAGGTTCCGAGGATATCTTCAGCGGCCATCACTCTGCTTACCACATATACCGATAGGGGTGATAACGACTTCCATTTATTGAGGCTTTCTGTGGGCATAGAAGTAAGCACTTTATATACAGCGTCATATTTAATCCCATAGCCCTGTGGCAGGCATAATTCTAAGAAGGCCCCCAAGAGTTCTGACCCCTGGTATAAATGTCCTATATAACCCCTTCTTGAATGTGGGCAGAACCTGTGAATAGGATAGAATGTCACTCTCATGGTTAGGCTATATAATAAAGGCAAAGGTGGTGGAATCATCAACCCCATGACTAGGTCCCACGAAACATCATCTTTGAGGACAGGGAGAGAAATCCTCCTGTTAACCTTGAAGAAGTGAGCTTCCCACGGAGGAGGACTTCCAATGGAGAGGGCCCCATGGCAAGGAGCTCAGGGAAGCCCCTAGGAGCCAGGAGCAGTCCTGTCCAAGAGCCAGCAAGAAACCGGGGACTTCAATCATACAGCTGCTGGGAGCTGAATTCTGCCAACTCCCGAATAAGCTTGGAAGCCGATTCTTCCTGTGAGCCTCCAGATGAGAAGGCGGGCTGCCAGTACCTCGATTTTGGCCTTGTGAATCCCTAGCAGAGGACCCCCCACCGCTCCCCAAAGGCTGACCTGTGGGTTTCTCTAAGGGCTGTTGTTGGTGGCAATTTGTTATGCAGCAATCGAAAACAAATGCATTTCTATCTGAAAGAACGGAAGCTCAGAGAATCTCAGAACTCTGCCAAGGTCAGAGAGCTAATAAGAGGCAGAACTGGTATTCAAACTCAGGTCTGTCTCCAAATCTGAATTTTCAACCGTTACTGCTTCCCAATTGACAAGAACAAATAATGAATTTGGTGTCATTCTGTATTGTTAGGACTTTATTTGTGCCTCATAGAAACATGATCCTTTTTGGCTTTTAGAATAAAAATTATGACTTGCCTCTTTTTTGCAATGAGATACTTCACGTGTTCTACACCATTTGGGCGTCTCTGGGTTTCTGCTGGGTTTCCCATTGTATAGCAATGCACTGTATTTGAACACTATGGCACCAAAATGTAAATTCTAGAATAAGTTGGCTGTGTGACCAGATTGAAGGTAGAAACTTTCATTGTTTCCATCAAAGTTCTAACGGACAAAAGCTACAAAGCAATGCCGGCAAGTTCACCAAATAGTCCACCTACTAAGCAAGCCAGTGCCTGGATTTTGACTGGAGGAATATTGATGTTGTACATATATGAATGACAAATGTGGGTCCCCTTGTAAGGAACCAAATGTGAACCAATTGAAAAACGTAACTGAATGTTTAGTAGTTTTTCTTCTCTAGGAATTTTCTCTACCACAAATATAAAAAGCTCAACTACTATCAACGACTACTATATTAAAAAGGGGCCTTCTTATTTGAAAACGGGGAGCCCCTACTTCTTCGGGGTCATGCAAGTTTCCCTGTCCCCATAGCCAGGAGCTGTTTAGAGAAGCACAGCTGTTTTAGTCATCCTGGGTTCTTTGGTCTGTGGCCTATGCTTTTTCTCTTTGCAGGATGCCCCCGTAAGACTTTCTGACATCAGTACCATCTCACAATTTTCTAGAAGGGAGGGTTGAATGAAGCTATCGGGTCATCCTGACTGTCGTGGTTTACCCGCTGAGGTGACTACGAAGCTTGTGGAGCAAAGCTCTTCAGCTTCTGGTTGTTAAGCTCTGTTAGGCACATAACCTGTGCTCTGGGGAATGGTTACTGAGTAGTTTTCCCCAAATTCTCCTGGGCCTGAGGAGAGCACGGCCTTTCTACCCAAAAGGTGAGAAGTGATTCCTGGCCTTTCTAGAGGTAGTTTAGGTGGACTCTTCTGTTCTTAGGGCACAGAAGGCGGAACACTACAGCTAAGTTCCACTGCCTGCCAGGTAACCAGTTCTTGATTAGATAACCTCAGAATCCTCAGCAGAGATGTGGACTCGTACCACCCCAGCAGGGAACTCCTTCTAGTGTTTGTAAGTTATTGAGGAAGAAGGCAGGGAGGGTGGGTGATCGTCCCGGCATTGACATCCAATGGTGGTATAGCTTTGGACAAGTCATTTTGCCCCAGGAGCCCAGTTTTATGGTGCCGAATGTAGCTGTCTTCTTCACAACCCTGTGAGGATGATCTTGTAGAGCTAAAGTGTCTAGTGTTCTATTGCTGCATGACAAATCACCACACACTTGGCTTAAAAAGAACACAACTGATTTCTTATCTCAGTTTCTGTGGGTCAGGAGTCTGGGCATGGCTTAAGCTTGGCTTTCTGCTTAGGATCTCACAAAGCTATAATAAAATTGTCTGCTGGGGCTCAAAGTTCAGTTCCTTGAGAGTGGGGTGGGGGAAGACGGAGCAGGAGTCAAATGTACGGTGATGGGAGAGAACTGACCGGGTGGTGAATGTGTACCGCACACACAGATGATGCACTATAGAATTGTGCTCCTGGAACCTGTGCAATTTTTATGAACCAATGTCACTCCAATAAATTGAACAATAAGAAAAATTCAGTTCCTTGGAGCTGGAGGACTGAGGCTTCACTTTCTTGCTGGCTGTCAGCTGGAGTCATCCTCAGCTCCCAGAGGCCACTCTCAGTTCCTTGATACAATGGGTCTTCTAACAAAGGCAGCTCACAACACGGCAGCTTGCTTCCTCAAAGCCAGCGTGGGAGTGAGAAACGCCAGTCAGACAAGCGTTACAATCTTGCGTAGGTAATCATATCGTCACATATATGCAATCATATACGACCTGTCATATTCTACTGGTGAGAAACTAGTCACGGGTCCCACACTCAAGGGGTGGAGATCATACACGGATACAAATGCCAGGTATCATGTAGGGCATCTTAACAGTCTGTCTGCCACAACCCTCAAACTCCTTCAAACCAGGAAGTTTGCTCAAACATGGACACCATTACTTCCTGCCAAAATCAAAGCCTGACCCTTCTTATCATCAAGCCCTCCAGGGACACACTCAGTAGTTACCCCAACCTGTTCACTTGTTTATTCTCTCACTCAGCCATCAGCTGAGCACTTACTGTGTGCCGAACAGTGAGCGAGGCACTGACCTGAAACCCCTTTTCTCTACCTTCTCTTTCCTAAAATAAATGTCAGTCAGAATTGAGGGGACTTAAGTCCAAGAATTTGGGGACAAGGTGAGAAAATTATCTTTTGGAAATAGAAACAGAAATAAAACATGCTACTGTTCATCTGACCAAAAGGTAGAAATTGGGAATTGGGACAACATTCGAATCTTGAGGGAAGACACAATCTAAAGCAGGGGTGCCCAACCTTTTGGCTTCCTTGGGCCACATTGGAAGAAGAAAAATTGTCATGGGCCACACACAAAATACACTAACACAAACGATAGCTGATGAGTTTTAAAAAAATTGCAAAGAATCTCATAATGTTTTAAGAAAGTTTGCAAATTTGTGTGGGGCTGCATTCAAAGCTGTCCTGGGTCACATGTGGCCAGTGGGCCATAGGTTGAATAATCCTGATCTAAAATGTGAGTATGGTAGGGAAACCGTAATTGATCTCATATTAATTAGATAGATTCAAATGAAATAATAAATTTCCTGGTAATTATTAAAGATTACTTGGGGTAGATGACCTTATTGTTCCATTATTTGGGGCTTGTCTATAAGAGAACCATACAACTCTGCCTGTTGCTATGTGGCTAACAGTGTCCCCTTCGGGAGCAGTATACTTCTTGGTGCCATTGTTGTTGGGCATGACCGTGTGACTTGCTTTAGCCAATGGAATGTAAGTGGGAAGTAGTGTATACCACATTGGATTGGAAGTTTTAAAATCCACTGAGACGTTTCCTCTGCCATAGAATGGCATGTTCCAGATGGGCGCGGCTCCTTCAGCCGGGACCCTGGGATAAAGACACGTGAAGCAGCGCTACACCTGTAGGTACATGAAATGTGAGTGAGAAGTACACCTTGTTGCTTTAAGCCACTGAGATTTGGGGTTGTTTACTACCACACATAACTTAGCCAAAAAGTGACAACATACCACACGGAACCAATTGTGCTGTCTGTATACGTAAGGGTATGCTAGATGGTGCTGTCCCTGTTGTCTTTGAGTTTCTGCTGAGATCCCAAAGCAGAGAGGAGGGAGGACTGAAGTTTGGATTGATGAGAGCTTGAAGTTTTGATTTAGATTACACTAGATGTTCAAACAATTGAAAATCAGACAGTTATATTTTTCTAAAGGGGACAAGAAAGGCCGTCACCCAGGGTTGGAGAAGTCTGTGAGACTGCCTGAGGACAACAGTGATGATGGAAATGGAGCTCTCTCCTGCTGGTGCCAAAGTTGGCCCATGTCATAAGCCTGTTACTTTATTTATATGGATCTCTGCCCCCCGCCCCTCCCCAACACACACACACAGAATTTGAGGAGCTATTAAGGCAGGTGTGGTATCCAATGAACAGGTACCTGGTTTTAGAGAAACATACTTTTTTAGAATAGGAATTTGGGAATGAGAAAAACCTAGAAGCCATCAAATTTGATCCTTTTATTTATTAGAGGCCACTAAATTCCTTTTCTTTACCCTCTGCCCACTCAGAGGCCTTGGGGTTTATTTCCAGAGTGAACCTACCACCTTGGAAAAAGTAGGCTACCAGTTACCTGCCATGTAAAGGCCACCTTGGTCCCCTTTTAGTCTTTCTATGAGTTAGCAACTATAATGGATTCCCCAGGGCCCTGCGTGCCCCTGAGAGAGCTGACAAAGTCACGGTGTGAAGCTGACTGCACCCTAGGCTTGGGGTTTCCCTAGGAAGCAGCCCTCAACGCATCATCAGGGATGGGCATGGACTTTTAGTCCATTTTCCACGTTCTCAATCCATTTGGGTCCATTATGGCTGATGTTTCAGCTTCTCTGTTCTATTTCCCTCAAATGCTTGGTGTGTCCCCTGCATGATGCTGGCGTGGGCGTGGCACTGCTGATACTCAGGGCAGCCTGGGTGGCTCTTCGGGAAGATCCTGCCGGGTCTGCTATTGCAGAGACATCACTCCGGAGGCTCAGGGGGTCCTGGAGGAGGATTCCCCCCATTATGTACATACACACACAGCCAGCCGCCCTCTGACATTCTGAACCATCTCCCTCCAGCCGGTGCTGATGACAGCTCTCCCCTACCCACCCCAGTGCCTCAGTTTACGTGGTTTGCATGTGGACTCCTCAAGGGCGAGTCCACCTCACTGGGACTGAGAACTAGTGTCAGAGAAAGCAGAACTCTTCAAACAGCAGGTCTTCCATGGTCAAATCTCCCTTTTAACTGCTGGCGATTTAAGCATTTGGTGGGTAAATTGATAGTTGCTAGTGAAGAAAATGTATAGAAATTGTTGCCTTTGGTACCTTCTGTTTCTGGATCTGTGTAGACCCATTACATGGCTCCTTCCTGCAGGGTGGGCTTGCTTACTTTGCCCCTGTAGGTGATTTAATCCCTGGACTAGTCCCAGGGGGTTGGCCCTGGAAGGTTAGGGCTCGGGCCCCGCAGGCATTTCTCCTGAATAGAGCCCAGTGCCTGGCGTACAGTGTCAATAAACCCCAGCCCAGGAGAATGAAGAAGGAATGGAAAACCCATCTGTAGAGCACAACAGCCTTTGTCTTTTATCCGCACTGGGGAAAAACTCGTCCCTAAGGACTCAGGGGCACTAACGATAACTAAGGGGCCCAACTCACCTGACCTCCTTTGACTTTTGGTTTCTCCGGTTAGAAATGCCATGTTTGTGGCTTTAAATATATCAAGAGAATCGAATCTGAAAGATAGGCAATTTGGCCAGGTTTCAAACCCACTTAGAACTCCAGCCCTAAATTTAGCTGTGATCTGGAAAGTTGAGTTTCGAGTTCCCCTTGACTACTTTGGGCAAAGCCTGATTTTCAATTGCACATTTTAATTCATCTGCTCTCCTCTTGATTTCGCCAAACTTCTTTCTCCTCTTTCCGAAGTCATGGCTCTGGTTGTCATAGCCGTCGTTTAACCATTGCCCAGACTTCTCTAACATTATTAGCTGTTAAATCATACACAGAATGATCAACTACACAGACAGCGTGTGGTGCATCTCTCTTCAGTCGTCTCTTCAGCTAGACCTTTGTGGCCTGGGGGTGTCTGCAGGATTCTTTTCTCTCCCACTTAGCAAAACTTGCCCAGGGCCTGGCATGTCATGGGTCACAGTTACGGCTTGAAGGTTGCTCAGTCATAAAGCTAGAATCTGGGAGAAGGTGTGTTCCAACCAGATTTCCAGAGCCCTGGCTGTCTGACTTGCTACATTATTCACTGAAAGTAAACAAGTAAATAAGCAATTCAAGCTCTAGAGAACAGTCGTTTGAATGAAGATGTTTATGCAGTTTAAAACAAAGCCATGTGCTGGGCAAAACTCAAGTCAATTCACAGTGGCTTTCCCTCACTCCTGCCACGCTGGGACTGCCTGACCTGTCCCATGTTGTTTGGGGACTAAATAAGTAAGGGTTTAGAATTTGGCACATGGGGTATATCTACAGTTCAGATCACACACACCTTTTTACATCTTTTCTCTTGGAGAATGAGAAGATATTAGTTTCTTAGGACTGCTGTAACAAAGTACCACAAACTGAATGTTTTCAATCACAGACATTTATTGTCCCGCACTTCTGGAGACCGGAAGTCTGATCAAAGTTACTTCTGAGGGCCATGAGGGAAAACCCGTTCTGTGCCTCTCCTAGCTTCTGGGGGCTTGCCGGTAATCTTTGATGTTTCTTGGGTCGTAGAGCTTTGGTTTCATCCTCATGTGGCATTCTCCTGGTACATGCATCTGTGTCCCAATATCTCCACTTTATAAAGACACCAGTCCTATTGAATTAGGGGCACATCCCACTCTAGTAAAACCTCATCATAAATAATCATATCCGCAGCAACCTTATTTCCAAAGAAGGTAGCATTTTGAGGTACTGGGGATTAGGACTTCACGTATAAATTTCTTTTGTTGTTGTTGGGGAGCAGACAGCTACAACTCTGTTCTCTGTTATGGGTTGTATTCAACTCATAACAGAGAACATAGTCTTCTTGGTTGAATGTATTGTTCTCCAAATCAGGGTGTACTAATTTGATTCAGTCTATGCCACAACTATGAAGTTGGATGGTAAACATCTGGAAGAAGCTAAAGGCGGGTTCCTTTCTTTCTCTATCCATCCATCCATCCATCCATCCATCCATCCATCCATCCATCCATCCATCCCTTGTTATGCACGTGCATGTGCATGTGCACACACATACACACACACACACACACACACACAGACTCTATTGCTGAAACTTTGGTAGTTCCTAATTGGAGGTCCCTGCTAGGCCAGGGGACCTAATTTGGAGCCCTATTTGCACGTGTCCCTTAAGCCACCTCAGAGGAACAAAGCCTGGGTTCAGAACCCAACTTGGGGACTTCAGTGACCTCTTCTTTTTGAGCCTTGGTTTCTTCATTTGTAATGCAGCAAACACCTCACTTAGTAGTAATAATGTTAATAACTGCCACCACTTTCCCAGAGCAGAGCCTGGTGCCTAGTAGGTGCTGGAAAAGTGGTTGGTGACGGCTATTAATGTGACTACCCATCAGTGAAGCGTGGCAAGAGGGAGAGAGAGAGTGGAAGCTCCAGCGTCAGGAACTCAACACAAAACATTCCCCCGGATAGAATTTGATGCCCTCTCCTAGACCTTGTTTGATTTGTCCTTACAACAAACCCAGAGCTGTGGCTTTTAACTGTTTTGGGAACTGGATCCCTCTGAGAATCTGATAAAAGCTTTACTCTCTTCCCCAAACAGCACATGTGTGTGGACCGTCCCCACAGATTTGCATGTGATTTCAGAGGGCTCATGCCTCCCCTTCAGCCTGTCTGTGGAGGCTCAGAACCCCCACTCTGGAGGTAGCAACCTTAGAAATTCATTTGTTCACTCCCCGAATGTTTACTATGTGGTTGTCACGTGCTGGGTGCTGCGAGAGAGGCCAGGGAGTCAGGGAGAAGGGGGCAGGAGAGCTTTCCCTAAGATTAGCACAGGCGTCGAGAACCGTAATTAGAAGTAGAAATGAGTCTGTCTTTCAGGAGAAGCACAGCTGCACTTCTGTGGCAGTTCAGAGGAAGGGAATTGTTTCCACTGCGAAGCTATGCAGGATAATCGAATGGGTTCAGTGGAGGGGAGGACCTTTGAGTTGGAAAATGAAGAAACGAGTGAACGTCTGGCCTTAAAGGACACGTTAGCATCCCCAGGGTATACTCTCCGACAGTTCGCGTAAGTACACGCACATTCATCTGCTGATGTCTGCCTTCACCTGCATAAAACTAGTTGGTACCCTCTGATAGGCTGACCCTCTGATAAGAAGCCAGATATAATTCATGCTGCAGTCTTCCTAACTCATTATTACCTCTCTAACACAAAATCCAGTGTAACCATGTATACAAAATGCACAAGACAGTGACATCCTTGTCTATCTTCAGTCTTCATCTTTTGTCATGAGGAACTCCCTGGGGTCTCTGATCCTCAAGGGGTCACTGCATTGTGTCTGGCAGCACAGAGCTCTGCTTTCTGTCCCACCCCATTAACAGGGGTCTCAGAGGCCCTAGTAGGGTGTGGAATGGGGAAGTGCACATCTGTGGGTGGTTGACCACTAACTTTCATTTTCTCTCCCAGGATAGAGTTTTCTTTCCACCCCCACTCCCTCTCTTTATCCGCATCACACTAATGGCCAAGAGCTGCAACTGCTGGGAGTCAGAGAACATTCGGATATGCCAGCTTCTGTTCTGCTTCAACTGCGCTGAAAGCGTATCCACTCGGTTCTGGTTCGCAGTGCTTCACTAGGAATTTTTTTGAAGGACGTTAATTCCTTCTGTGGTTCAGTGAACAGATTGGTATTTGGGTTGGGTGCGTGTTAAGGGTTAGCCAAGGATTTGGGTTCTGCTTTGGGTTTTACAAGGTGGTTGTTGGCAAGACCTTTCTCTCAAGCCATCCCAGCTGGACAGGGCAGAGGGCTGTGGCCTGCGATCCCAGTTCATGGCGACTTCTCAGTCACTGCGCGGGGAACACAGCGCATTCTCGCCTGCACGGCAGCAGCCAGCAGCCTTTGAGGAGAGACTGGGCCTTGTTCTCTGCAGGAGAGCTTCAGGTTCCCACTGTCAAAATGAGTTCCATGCAGCAATAAGTCAGGAATGTAATTTCTGGTTCAGGCTTGGGCACAAACTTGCAATGTGACCCCAGGTAAATCAATTCCTCTCTCTGGGACTCAGTTTTCTTATGTGTAAAATAAGGAAATTGGACTAGAAGCGAGGTGATGGTCAAGGTACCTTTCAGGGAGAAAACATTATGATGCTATGAAAACAACTTTATTTTAAATGAACTACGCCTCCAAGGAAAAGACTCAAAGTCTCCCTCCTCCAGTTGCACACCCAGTTCTTCCTTTATCGAAATCTAGCCCTTCCATGTTCGACTCCCTTAACACTATGCTCATTAGAGAGCTAACTTAATAGCTTAAGCAGCCTTCCTGGATGCCATTGCTATTTTAACCGAGGCTTTGGATGTCGTTACCTAAGGCTCCCTTAGTAACTGGGGTTGTGTAACAAGTCACAGACCCTTCCTCCTTTCTTGTCCCCCTTTCTTCCAGCTCCACCTCACTCCTTCTCTCCTCTGGGTAGACCCTGTGTTGAGTACTTCCTTGGCATGAAGCCTTGTGCTGGGGCAACACTAGGCCTGGTCCACACAGAAGAGAATGCAGCGTTTCAAGGAACTAGAAGGCAGGGCCTTCCGCAGTCCTGCTGTGGTCACACAGAGCCTGCGGGGACAGGGGGCCTGAGGAACTACACGTGGCGCCCCTCCTGTAATCACTACCTGGCCCTGGACGATGTGCTAGGCAGGTGTTTCTCACACCTGAAACTCATTCTCTAAGTGATCAGATGCCCATTATAGATATTTGAAATGGGACTAGGTCTATTTTGGGTTCTTGTTTCTCAGCCTTTTGACATCATGAACATACCTCATGCTATCATGAACAGAATACAACCCTCTCTCTAGTGAGTATCAGTTGTCATACTTCAGGTTTTCACGGGTGAATTGAGGAAAAGCATACCTCCTGCATATGGATCGTTTGCAGTCCAGTGATTTTATAAGTAAAATACTTTCCTGGAAAGAGGAAAGTGCTTAATTAATAGCAATTACTATTTGAATTGTCATTTGATTATATAGTGATCTATTCATGGTGATTGATTTAAGCAGCACAATTTGCGCTGTTAGGCAATGGCCCCTAGGCTGTCAGGTATTCCGAACTTCTGGATGTAAAGTAAAATAGTTTCTGAGATGCTAGGCTAGCTCAGCAGGTTGCATGCTTGCTTTGCAGCCATGAGGTCTGGGGACTGAGTCCTGGCCCTGGCCCTTTGCAAAGCCATCTGCTGAACTGCAGCGCAACTGTAACCACTGGGATGGTGGTGAAGCTTCCCCCCTCCTATGTGGGAAGCCCCCGGTTCAGTTCCTGCTCTGAATGTAATAAAATAAATCTTAAAAAAAAAAAAAAAGGTAGTTTCTCTTCCTCTTTGTGATTATATGGCTGCACCTGACCTAAGTAATTTACCCTTTCTTCTTTCTCCCTTCCTCTTTAACCATTTCTTTTTTTTTTTTTAAGTTTATTGGGGAGATGCTGGGACAGATGAACAGGTTGAGCACTTACCTTGCAACCCTGAGGTCCTAGGGATCAAGTCCCAGGGCTGGCCCACGCAGACCGATGTGCCGAACTGTGGTGCAACTGGTAGCTGCTGAGATGGCTTCGAGGGTTCTCACCTCCCATGTGGGAGGTCCCTGGTTGGATTCCTGCCCTGCACAGCCCCATGTCCACCTGTGTGGAATGAAACCAGGTCACCACTAAAGATGCACAACTGTGGAGACTGCTCTGGGCCCTCCCCTTTCTCCCTCTCTCTCTGTCTCTCTCACCCTCTCTCAAGCAATACAATAAATCTTTAAAACAAACAAGTTTATTGGGAGTTTTCATTATAAAAAGTCTGCATATTCATTACAGAACATTAGAAAATAGATAAAAACAAAGCAAAACAAAACAGTAGAAAAAACCCCAAATCACCCACAGTATCCAGAGGAAACCACGTTTGGGTACATCCCTACTTTATCTCTATTTTCACAGTTTTAAATTTTGCTTGGTTGCTTTCCATGTTGAATTATACTGTAGATAGTATTGCATCCTGTTTATTTTTAGTTATAATTGTCATGTAAGCACTTGGCTAGGTGAATTTTAAACCCATCACTACTATCATCTCTATTGGCTGCAAATTATGGCTGCTCATGACACTACGGTTTGACTCCTGCCTCCCTAAAGCAATATTAACCTCTTTCTAATTTGTTGTTCCGAGTGGACTGTGGCTGGGGAGTTCCCCACCACGCCTGTAAGAACTGCAGGTGAAGTCAGTTAATTGGCTCAGCGGCAGGCCCCGAGGAGCTTTCCTCGGGAACCATTGGATTTGAATTTTGTGACATAATCTTTAGTCTCCCAAAGGCCTCCTTGACTTACATTGTCAGTTCCTGACTGAGGCCTGAATGACTGAGACTATGAAATAACTGCCTTTTTTATAAGTGAAATATTACTGTACTGGTACAAATGATAACATCTGTTCCCCCCGCACGCACCCCGCGACCATTACAGAAAACCTCTCCTTGCAGAGGTAGAAGAATGCAATCGTTCAGAGCTGCCGTGTTCAGGGCCCGGCCGTCCCACATCCTGGCTGGGTGACATCAGGCACGTGCAGCCTCTCTGTGCCTCGGTGTCCCGCACAATGAGATGATGATCGTGGGCACCTCGCAGGGTGGTTGTGAGTAGTGCACAAACCTGTGTAGGTGCTACAACAGTGCCCAGGGGCGCTCAGGAAGCTCTAGTGAATGTCTGCTATGTGACAATTCATGTATGCAGCGAGCATTTTAGAGTTTCTTTTAAACATTTTGACTGGTTCTTTAGGCTTATTTTTTTTAAGATTTATTTTATTGTTTGAGAGAAGGTGAGAGAGAGAGAGAGAGAGAGAGAGAGAGAGAGAGAGAGAGAGAGAGAGAGAGAGAAAGAGAAGTGGGGAGAGCCCAGAACAGTCTCCATAGTTGTACGTCATTAGTTGTGACATGGCTTCGTTCCACACAGGTGGATGTGGGGCCATGAGGGGCGGGAACTGAACTGGGGGCCCCCCATATGGGAGGTGAGAACCTTCACCACTGTGCCATCTCGACAGCTACCATCTGCGCTGCAGCCCAGCACGTGGGGTTTGCGCAGGCTGGGGCCAGGACTCGAACCCTGGACCTCACATTTGTGAGGCAAGTGCTCAACCTACTGAGCATCTCAGCTTGTTTTTTTTTTTTAAAGATTTATTTATTATTTTTGACAGAGAGAGATACAGAGACAGAGAGAAGGGGGAGGGCCCAGAACAGTCTCCATAGTTGCACATCATCGGTTTTTCCACATAGTTTCATTCCACAGGTGGGTGGGGCTGCACAGGGCAGGAACTGGGCCGGATCTCGTCCCGGTGAGAACCGAACTGGGGGCACTCCCCAGTTCAGCATATGGGTCCACATGGGCTGGGACCGGGATTCGATCCTCGGTCCCCGGGGCTGCAAAGTGAGCGCCTAACCCACTGAGCCATCCCGGCTTTCCCAGTTTTTAGTTTTTTAAATAGAAGCTCAGGGTCAAAAGGAAGAGGCAGATGAGGGCAAGGCCTGGAAAGAGAGGGATCAAGGAGGCGGCAGAGAAGTGAGGGAGTTGCGCTGACACTTGGGCGCTGGTCTCAAGGCCCTCTAGACACTGCCCCTACTGGGCCAGGAGGTGGCGTGAAGGCCCAGCGGGAAGGGAGCTGGAGCTGCAAGCTAGGACTGAGGAGGAGTGGGCTTGGCCCTGCCCTCCCCCCAGGGCCACCGAGACGGTGGACAGTACAGGTTCTGCAAGTAAAGCTTGGGGTTGGGGGGAGGGAGGTGGGAGTGTCTAACTATAGAATTTGCAGTTTTCTATACAAGAGGTACAGCACAGGGAAGCCGGAATGGCTCAGTGGGTTAAGCGCTCACTTTGCAGCCCCAGGGACCGCGGATCAAGTCCCGGCCCCGGCCCCGGCCTGTGCGGACCCATATGCTGAACTGGGGAGTGCCCCCAGTTCAGTTCTCACCAGGGCGAGACCCCGGCCCAGTTCCTGCCCTGTGCAGCCCCACCCCCACCTGTGGAATGAAACTATGTGGAAAAACCGATGATGTGCAACTATGGAGACTGTTCTGGGCCCTCCCCCTTCTCTCTGTCTCCGTATCTCCCTCTCTCTGTCAAAAACAATAAAAATAAATCTTTAAAAAAATACTCTGTAAAAAAGAGGTATAGCACAGTCATATTCTGGTAATGGATGCAAAATTAAAAATATGAGCAGGAAATAACATTAATTTAAAACTATCTGAAAACATGTATTCTGTGGCTTGTCTAACCGGCCGAGCTTGGCTGGCTGGTTTTTTCCTCAGACTGACTGATTAGTAGGACAGAAAGGAGGAGGTGTGAATTTACTTTGGATCTGGGTGGGGAGCCAGGGGAGTTGGCATCCACCCGCTTAGGTGAAGTCTGCATTTAAGTCCAAGAGTGGTGTCCACCTACTGGCTGTCCTGAGGGGTGGAGAAGTTGGAAGGGAAGCATTTCGGACTGAGCTCCTTCTTTTCTCAGCAAACTTCTTGAAACAGTTTGTTCCCCAACCCCAGTCTGTTAAAAGTATAGTTGTGCAGGCCCAGAAGCAGCCCTGTGGCTAGGGGACTCTGGGGACCTTTTCCTGGCCAGGTGCAGGACACAGAGCTGCCCCAGGAGGGAAGACAGTGGTGCAGATTGTCCAACCCTAAACACTCCCTGGGATAAGGTGTAGGACAAGCCAGCACTCAGGGAAACCAAATAAAATCCCGCCGGGATGCTTTCTTTGCTGAGCATGGAGAAGCATTTAGCGGCGTGCAAGATGGTTGAGAAGCAATAAATAACCTTCAAATGGGGAAAGGCTGCCGTCTGGAAGGTAGAGGGAAGGCGTAATGGAGGATACTGTATCTGAGCTTAAACTCTAGAGAGAAGTCAATGTCTCTGTCACCCTGGGCGTGGATAATTACAAACAAAGACACCTTTAAGGCAGATCTGAGGCAGACTTCCTGTCCCGCTCCTTTACCCAGCAAATCCCCCATGTCCCAGCCCCCCAACCCCTCTTCTTTTTTTCCAGGAAAAGACTGGGAACACCTCAGAAGTAAAATCATCCTAACGAGAGAAGACATGTTCTTGAAGAAATTTTGACTTAGAGTTTACAGCTCTGTAAGCATTTCCATAGAATGATGTCCCTCACTCAGGCACCAAGTCAAGGGCGCATTGTTTCAGTGCAAGCGTGGTCTTCTCTGTGATTATTTTTACAACATTCACAATAAAGTGCAGATTCTCTGCTGCCTGATTCTGACTGGACAAGGGGCTCTAATTCCTCTGGGTCTCTCGGCACACACTCTCGAGTGCTCAGAGCCACAAGTACCAGAGCAGGGCGACATCCACCCACAGCAGGCACACAAGTAGAAATGGCCTAGGTCACACTAGTGCCTACAGAAAAGACACCTATTCCCAAATCTGTTTCATTAGAAACAGATCTGCTCTGCTCTGTAACTTCATTTAGATGATTGAAATTTTCCTCAACCAAAAGTATAGGGACAAGGACCTGTTTTTTTTTTTAGTACTCCAGAAATCTAGATGAACACATGATTATAATAAGCTCATATATTTTTGTCTCAAGAGAAACTGGTGTGTGTGTGTGTGTGCGTGTGCGTGTGCGTGTGTGTGTACGTGTGTGTGTGTGTGTGTATTTCAGGAGGGTGGGGGTCCTGAAAGAGAAGGGCGAGGTGGAACTGCAGAGATGAGGAGAAACGTGGTAGACCTAATAGAAGGCCTGTGGAAGGAGTAGCTGCTAAAGAGAAACAATAACAGGAGACGAAGTGTAGAAATCTTGGCTACTCCAATAAGCCCCCGTAAACTTGAAGACTTAGTGGACTTCCAGAAAGTTCCCCATTGTTCTTTCTCCTGGAATGGCCCATGATTCCCAGCATTGACTGGGAGCAACTTGCAGGAAGAGAGAAGGTTGGTTTTTAGGCCTGTAACTCCCAGTCCTGCCCAATCTTGCATACTGTGGGCTCCAGCAGGGGAACTGCCATTTGCTTCCCCGGGTCACTTTAAGAGGTGGTGAGGAAGGTCAGAGTCCACTTCATCTAAGCAGTCAAGCAGGGTAGGTAGTGTAACAAGCCAGGCCTCAAGTGGCAGAAGGACCCAGACTTGAATCCCACTGACTACTTTACTCGCAGTGTGACCCTGGGAAAGTTCTTTGACTCTCTTGGCCTCAGTTTTTCTCATCTGTAAATTGGGGGCAGTGATTTCCATCATACGCAATTCTCGTGAGACTATGAGGAGACAGCGTGAGCACAGCGGTTCTAGGATAGAGGCCTCCTGCTCTCCTCTCTCAGCAAAGTCCTGCTGTGGGAAACAAACTTGGTGGAAGGAAAGCTTTACTCCCTTTTGGAAAGACACCCTACCTTCCCACACTCCTGCTGCCGCCCTGGCCTTTTTTCCTCAGCACTTGGACTGGAGTCTGTCACTCACTTTCAGGAAAGATCTGGAATAGGTTTCAGTAAAGGAACGAGGGAAGAGTCAAAGGCCAGACACTGAGGCAGGAGATGGTGGGCCAGGCACAGGAGAGAAACTCCCACCTGCTCCCCAGTTTTGCTCAGAGGCAGCCCTGGGTAAATGGACTTCACCCATTTCCAAAATAGCGAGTCCAGATGCCTTCAGTCCTCAACAGAATCCCTAGTCCCACCCTGTGGGCGGACTCCCTCTTTCATCTGGAGACTGTGTGGCCACCCTGAGCAGCCCCCACAGGAATAGGCTGACCCTTACCAGCTTGCATTTTTAGATGGCGCCATTATTTATTCTGGGGGCTGCTTCTTTGCATCTTGCCTGATTTATCCTGGAGCCCCTAGGCATCTACACCCATGCATGGCTGTGCTAGTTCTGTGAGAAGGAAGCCAGAGGTAAGAGTCACCAGCCAGTAACGAAGGTGAAAAGCCACACACGGGGACTCAGGCCAGGTCGGTGGGGTTGATGGCATTGATTCAGAAGTTGAAAGCTGGACTTTTGGATGTTGAAATGTAGTCTATTGTAGAGTATTTTCAACCCATCTTTCTGCACAGAAAAATAATTGGACGGCAAGCATCCCTCCCACCACTCACCCAGACTTGTCTGAAGTTGGTCTTTTGACATGGACTTCCCCAGCTCAGAATCAAGCGTAGCATCCCTGGAGACCACCAAACTGCTATTCAGACATTTTAAAGGTACAATTTGAGTTCCAGGCCGGGAAAGGGGTGGATAAAAGAGATTATATGATAATGATATGGTTGTGGAAGCCTGTCACATGAAGTGCTTTTTCTCTGGTGGGCAATCTATTTCTGGAGCTGTACATGGGTTGCTACACTGAGGGATGTGTTTATCCTAATGGGAAGCAGGACTGAGCTAGGCCGCAGATCCGCGCACAGCTTTTAAAGCCTTCAGATACCACAAAGACATTTGTGGTGTCCGGAAGGCACATTTAGTTTGCCCCGGTCCTTTCAATGTGTGCTGACTTGGCTCTGGCAGGAGCTAGAGGAAAGCAATGAGAAGTCTCACAGTGGAAGTGTGTGTGTGTGTGTGTGTGTGTGTGTGTGTGTGTCCATCCAGACATGCCCATTAGGATGCTTTTGGATACAAGGAAGAGAAACATCAACACAAAGTGACTTAGGCAATAAGGAGTTTACTATATGATCTTACAAGCAGCCCAGAGCCAGGCTTTCAGGTAGGGTCTGATCAGGGCGCTCACTGTGTTTTCCTGTAATCCTGCCTGCTCTGCCCTCTTCCAATTCTTTTTTCTTAGGTCAACTTCCCTCATGGCTGCAAAGTGGCTGCCAGTACCAGCTCTGGCACTTGCTTCTTTGGTCGTGTCCAGGGAGAAAGCAAGAAAACCTTTCATCCCTTAGTCTGAAGTGGTCATTTTAAACCATCACCTGGATTAATAGCAACCACTAGGCTGACATCCTGGGCTCACTGACCCAACCGAGGGTTCTGAACCCGCCACAAGCAATTTGAGCCACCCTAATGGCTAGGTTGGGTTCTCCTGAGACATAGGCATTAGGTAGGCCAGGGGCAGGCCTTACTTGGACATTGTAAAGCAGGCAAGGGGAGGATGAGTTGGAAATGAAAGCGGTTAAGCAACCAACAGTGTTCGTAGCCAGGAACGAAGGGACCCGGTTCCGTTAGAGTACCGCTGTGGGCTGACTGTCAGCCTGGCCTTGCTGCCTCACACAGCTGCTGGAGATCAAGAAAGATGATGGAAAGTAAAAATGTGAAATATGTAATATTTTACATTCAATAATGTAAGTACAAAGTATATGTACCTTAACATGTACATGAATGGTATTATTACTGAAGCTATGAACTTCGTAGATGAACGACCTCATGCCTCAGTCTTCCCTTCTGTAAAATGGACGTGATAATACTGACTTATCCTTTGCAGAAGGTATAGAAGTTTCATGTATTAACTCCAGTGATCCTAGAGGCCTCGCGGACTACTCAGATTGGGCTTGTTTTCCCCCATATTGGAATGGTGACAACTGCAGCCTCCTGGTACTCTCACCCTGTCTCCTCATTCACCCCAACCTGGGCAGGTTTGGGCAACATTCTCTCTGTAAAAGTATAAATAACAGACTTCCCTGGAGTTGTCAGTCACTGCCCCACTCAACACCCTGGGAGCCGGGCCTCCTGGACCTGAAACGCGGCACGTGGGACTCACAAGGATAAGGTGACCAGATTTTAACATTGGTAAAGTGGGACACCATTGACCGGGGGGGAGGGGGTTCTTGATTAAAAATTTGATCTATCTTCCGCCGTTCCCTAGCTTGTCGTGCATTCTTTTAAAAAATTGGGACTTTTTTAAAACGCCGTGGGACACGGGACAAATTGTTAAAAATCGGGACTGTCCCCCCAAAAGCGGGATGTCTGGTCACCTTACACAAGGAGCAACCCACTTGGTTCCAGGAGGTCCAGCGGAGCAGGGACGGCCACAGCGATAAAGCCTGGCTGTGTGCGTGAGCTAGTGTGGACAGGGTCTGGGGTGGGGCCTGCTGGCCGGGTCTCAGGACAGAGTGGTGCTGGTGACATGGGGAGTGAGGAGCAGGGTCTGCTGGGGACGCCCAGGGTAACACAGGTGGGCTTCCCTGTCCTACAGTAGGACTCTGTGACTTTTGTCACAAGCCATACAAGACTCACTGGAGCTGAAATAATGGTCACGAAGGCTGCAGCTTCTAGGCCAGAGGGCAGCCCCTGAGATGTAGATGTGATTGTTCCCCAGGCCCCACCTTGGTTTTCATGGAAGAAAAGTCAGTATTTCAGATTCTCCAGATGCCAGCAGGCCAGGAACATCTCTGTACGTCCCTTGCCCTCCAGGTCTTATCTCTTCTGATGTGGAAACAGACATTAAAGCACGCATATGCAGAAACCTGCATGCTTACACACAGGCACACATACATCCACACACAGGCATGGGCTCACCCACACACGCAGGCACACACACAACCACACACACACCCACGTGCAAGCCATTCACACAGGCACAGGCACACCCACACACACATGCATGAGAACACCCATGCACATACACAGGCATGGGCACAACCACACACACAAGCATGAGAACACCCACGCATGCACACAGGCACAGGCACAACCACATACCCATGCACACACACACCCACAGGCTCGGGCACAACCACACACACAGGCACAGGCACACAAGCCCTCCGTGCCTGTCCTAGGTCTTCCCTGCTTTGCCCCTCTGGCTGCAGACATAGTCTATATTCCATCTTTGGGCATGGAGGGCAGGCACAAAAACACATTTGTCACCTTCCTTCCCTATTGAGAGGGACTGAGTGTGGGGATTTCCCAAAGGAAGAGCTGCTGAGGCCCGAACGACCTCACGCCCATTCAGGACGCATCTCTCAGCAGCCCCAACATGATGCGAAGAGCGCTTTGAGGGGACAAGGCTCTGCTGTAGCTTTCGGGGTCCCCCACGGTGTCTGGCATAAAACAGTGACTAGAGAAACAGCAGCTAGGAGCTGGGGGGGAATCTGAGGGCTTGTGAAGCCAGGGCCGTCAGTTTTACAGACCAGGGCGCCTTCTCGCCACGTGGCTGGTCTTCGGAGCTGCCTGGTCCAGGGCCCCAGCGTCAGCAGTGCCGCTGAGCAGCAGAAGCCCTGGGGAGAGGCTGCATCTCCAGTAACAGGTAAGCCTCCGGGGAGCTCATTCCTTGAGAAGAGCCTGGGAAGTCAGCGGGAGCTCCCAGGCCCACCTCTGCTCACCACGAGATGGCAACAGAGCTTTGCACGAGCCCCAGCTTGTGGGGGTGTGTCCAGCACTCTCTGAGGACTCATATCCCTAACCTTGATGGTCTAAGGATTCCGTCAAGACCTTCAGTTCAGGCGGAGAGTTCATTTAACGTGGGCCTGGGCATTATCTCCCCACCTGTTTTGTGGCCTTGAATTCTGTCCTGACGTGCACCTATTCACTGCTTCTGATCTCTGCCCCTTAACTCTTCTATAAGCTCTGTGGGAGTGTGGGGTTCGGGGCAGAGCAGAAGGACACAGTTTTACTCACCGGACTTTAAAAAGGCCAGTGGGAAGACAAGCTAAAGGTTGGAAACCTGTTAGACAACAGATGACTATGTGTAATTCAGTGCCACATGCAGTGTGAATTACCTTTTCTGTTTTAGGAGAGGAAAGTCAAAGTGGCTTGCCTGCCTGGAAAGTATTGCTTGATCACGCACCTTCTCTCTGGGATCCCTTCCACTCCTGCTCTTTGCTGCTCTGTCTGCTCAGGCCGTATCTGCCCAAGGTGGCGAGCACTGGTGGCAGCTCTGGGAGGAGGTTGGGAAGCTGGAGTGGACAGTGGAGGGAATCACCACACACACACATACACACACACACACCCACACACACACACACCCACACACACACACACACGATCCTACCCGCATTGCTTTCTTTACTACCAGGGGACTCTTGTGAGCCTATTGAGGAATTTATTCTCATTGTGCTGATCAAATAGTGCTTATCATGCCAGCTCAGCCCTGGGAGGCTAGGGACCAAGGGAGGAAAGGACAGAACAGGACGAGATGCTGTCCTTTTGGCTCTGCCCTGGATGAGGGTTTATGAAGGGACTGCAAGGACAGCGGGCAAGCATCCAGGTGAGGGCTGGCTGGCCCGACTGTGTGCACCAGAGTTCTCGTGCCTCAGAGCCGGCCTGTGGCTTCGCCAGTCCGCAGGAAGCAGCTGTTCATAAGTGACCAAGAAGTCAATGCTTCAACCATTAGGAAATAGCCATGGGGAAGTCTCGACATGTTCTCTGCTTTGAGCAGGTCTCTGTCCTGTTGGGGTTCCTGGTGAAAGTTGGGCTCTCTCATGTAAAAATGAACATTTCTACCCACCAGAGACATGGCTAGAGACCCTCTGCATGCTGCCCCAAAGATAGACTTTGGGGGTCAAGTATACACACACACACACATACACACACATATACACACACATAATACATAACATTCATACAGTAGACTTTTTGTTAACAAGAACTCAAGCAACTGGCACTCTGCAACTGGCAAACAAACAAACAACAAACAAACAAGCAACAAACAAACCAACAAGCCTGTGTTAGATTGTTAGATGAGCGACATTCAGGTCTGAGTTACAGAGCTGCTGGCTGTGAGTTCAATGTTACTGACTGAACTATATCTATTAAATAAGGTGTCTTCAACAAAAACACACCTAAAACACACCTATGCATTGATTGGTTGATGAAAATGCTATGATCAGAGACTTGTAGGAACCTAACCTTCTATTTCCCCTAGAAGCAATAGTTCAGTATTCTGTATTTCAGTATTTGCAGTGACTTTATGGAACATAACTACTGCAAATAATGAGAATTGACTACCGGTATGTATGTGTATATGAGGGTTGTCTGCAGAAAACCCAGCCACTGTCAATATAACAAGAATGGTTACATGGCTGGATACTTTCTGGACAGCCTCATATATTTACTGTAAACATTAAATGAATATAGGTATACAAGGACTGTCTGGAAACATTCCAGCCATAAATGCCTCTATTTTTCACATGACATGACTGCATACTTTCTAGACAGCCCTTGTAAGTAATAAAACATGTAATCTCCCTTTGTGCATCTTTCCTATCCAACCCTGCTCCTCTCTCATATAGAACCATTGTTAACAGTTTAAGATGTATCCTCTCATTTCTTTTTTAAAAACTAATTTACACACTAAATACATATCTGTGTATGTATAATTTTTGAGAGTATTCTATGAAAGGAGTAGTGTGTGTATATACATATACATATATGTATACGTATACGTATACATATACATATACATATACAATTTGCCTTTTACTACCTAGGCCAGGGTCAGCAAACTTTCTGTAAAAGGCCAGATAATAAATATTTTTGGCTTTGTGAACCATATAGTCTCTGTCACATCTACTCAACTCTGTCATTATATTAAGAAATCAGGGATGCCAAGATAGCTCAGTGGTTGAGCGCTTGCCTCGAAATCATGAGATCCACGGTTTGATTCCCAGCCCAGCCCGTGCAAACCCCACATGCTGAACCGCAGCTCAACTGGTAACCACTGAGATGGCTCAGCGGCAAAAGTTTTTGCCTCCAATGTGAAAGGCTCCTGGTTTGGTTCCTGCCGTGTGTGGCCCTACATCCACCTGTGTGGAATGCCACCATGTCACAACTAATGATGTACAACTATGGAGACTGCTCTGGGCCCTCCTCCTTCTCTCTGTCTCTTTTTCTCTCTCTCCCTCCCCTCTCAAACAAAAGAAATCTTAAAAAAAATATGGGGAAGCCGGGATGGCTCAGTGGGTTAAGCGCTCACTTTGCAGCGCCGGGGACCAGGGATCGAATCCTGGCCCCGGCCCATGCGGAACCATATGCTGAACTGGGAGCTCCCCCAGTTCAGTTCTCTCTCTGTCTCTGTCTCTCTGTCTGTCTGTCTGTCTGTCTCTCTCTTTCTCTCTCTCTCTGTCAAAAATAAATAAATAAATAAATAATAATAAAAAAAAATAAATAAAAAAACAGTGTGCTGCAGTTCATCATGTGTGGCTTACACGGGCTGGGGCCAGGAATCAAACCCCAGGCCTCATGATTGTGAGGCAAGTGCTCAACCACCAAACTTATCCCAGCATCCCTGAGAAGATTTCTTTTAACTTCTGTAAAGGGTGAAGGAAAGGAAGCACCAGGGATGGAGAACATAAACATTTGAGAGGAGGGGAGGGTGTTTGACACACAGTAATGATCAGTAACACTGACTCACCTAACACACATGTTAAATTACCAGGAGCCAAAAAGTGCTCTGGGCTCTGGGGGTGTAGAAGTAACTCTGACAAGACCCCTGCTCTCTGGGATCCTAGTGGAAGGGGATGGAACAGGCATGGAAACCCTGAGGTTTAATACAATGCAAGAGGCTCCACAGATGAGTACAGGGGTGGAGGACCCAGCAAAGGCAGGGCCAATGCTATGGGAGGGAGTGGACAGATGTGTGGAGAAAGGTGTGTGTGAAGTGTTTTAATAAACTTTATTTTCTAGAGCACTTTTCTGTTCACAGCAAAATTGAGAGGAAGGTACAGAGATTTCTCATGTGTACCCCATGTCCCACACATGCACAGTCTCCCCCATTGTCAACCTCTCCATTGGTTACAACTGATGAACCTGCATTGACACATCATGGTCACCCAAAGTCCTTAGGGTTCACTCTTGATGTACAGTCCATGAGTTTGGACAAACGTCTAACGGCAGGTATCCACCACTGTAGTCTCATGCATGTAGTCTCATTTTATTTATTAGGGTAGCGTCACTGCCCTGAAAATCCTCTGGGCTCTGCCTATTTATGTGTCCCTCCCCCAGCCCTTGGCAACCACTAATCTTTTTACTGCCTGCCGTTTTGCCTTTCCAAGAATGTCATATAGTAAGTAGCCTTTTCAGATTGACTTCTTTAGCTTAGTAATACACATTTAAGGTTTCTCCATGTCTTTTCATGGCTGGATGGCTCATTTCTTTTTAACACTCAATAATATCCCATAGTCTGGATGTACCACAGTTTATTTATCCACTCACCTACTGAAAAGGACATCTTGGTTGCTTCCACGTTTTGGCAAGTGTGAGTGAAGCTGCTATAAACACCTACGTGCCGGCTTTTGTGTGAACATTCTCGTAAGTTTTCAGCTCCGTTGGGTAGAGAAAGGTGTTTGTCAGGAGCTGCACCTGCCATAAGAACACCGTGTGTGTTGGCTGGAGGGATGAGAAGGGTGAGGACGACTTCCAGGCTGAGGACACAGCACGAGCGAAGGCACAGGTGGAGGGGCGGCTGGCGGCCGGTGGGGAGTGCACACAGCAGAGCCCAGGGTGGTGGGCAGGGTGCCAGAGTGCAGTGGGCTCCGTGGCCAGAGGGACAGGCGGGGCCCAGGCCGTGGACGGCCTTGTTAAGCCAGCCTAAGGGATTCAAACTTGATCTTTACCCGATGAGGAGCCATGTGTGGGTTTGGGGTGACGAACCCTCCCTGCTTGTAGAGGGTCTTCCTTGGTTTCAACAGTAAAAGTCTTGCGTCCCAGGAAACCCCTCCATCCTGGGCAGATCGGAATGACTGGTCACCACAGTTTGTGATATGGTCAGATTTGCTCTCTCTTTCCCTCTCTCTCTTTTTTCTTTTATTTATTTATTTTAAAGATTTTTTTGATTGTTTTTGATACAGAAAGAGACGGAGGGGAAGCCGGGATGGCTCAGTGGGTTAAGTGCTCACTTTGCAGCGCCGGGGACCGAGGATCGAATCCCGAACCTGGCCCGTGTGGAACCATATGCTGAACTGGGAGCTCCCCCAGTTCAGTTCTCTCTCTGTCTCTGTCTCTGTAACTCTCTCTCTCTGTCAAAAATAGATAAATAAATAAAAATATATTAAAAAAAAAAAAAGAAAGAGACAGAGAGAGACAGAGAGAAGGGGGAGGGCCCAGAGCAGTCTCCATAGTTGACAGCATTAGTTTTCCATATAGTTTCACTCCACAGGTGGGCGCGGGGCTGCGCAGGGCAGGAACTGGGCTGGGAGCCTCCCACATAGGTCCTGGCAAGAACTGAGCTGGGAGCACACCCCAGTTCAGCATATGGGTCCACATGGGCTAGGCCTGGGATTCGATCCTTGGGCCCCCGGGGCTGCAAAGTGAGCGCTTAACCCGCTGAGCCATCCCAGCTTCCTCTCTATTTTGTTTTAAATAACTTTTTGTTGTAAAAATAATTTGAGATTCAGAGAAGGTTGTGAAGATCCTATAGAGTCCAGTATACCCTCCACCTGGTTTCTCCTATTGTTAACCTCTTACATTCATATGGTGCAGTTGTCAACACAAGATTAACATCGATGCATTGCTATTAACTAGACATGAGACTCTATTTGGATCCCCCCAATTTTTCTACTACTGTCTTTTTTTTGTTTCAGAGTCCAGTCCAGGACTCCACATCTAACAGGTTTGCTTATAGAAAGATCAATGTGCCTGTGGTATGCACAGTGGACTGGAAGCCATTGGACCCTGCAGGGAGCTGGGACAGGAGTCTGGGGGGCAGTGTGCAGGGCAGGAATTCCAGCTACTGTGGAAGGGGGGAGAAGAGGGGCCATATGGGTCCAGAAGGTTGAGGAGGTAGCCTCCATGGGACTCAGATTGACACTTGCTAATAAAGCAGTCTAATAAAATGAGAGTTGGTCTAATGAAGTGAAGTCGTGCTGCTTGCTCCTACATCTTGTTCAGCAGTCTTCGAGGCAGGGGTCACTAGGGAGCACTTACCAGGTGGTGTGCATGGACGTTCTCTGGCGCTGGGGCTGTGGCCTCCGCCCACCACCCTCCCACATCTCCAGCTGTGGCCTGGCTCTCTCACCTCACAGCGCCCACTCGCTTCTGCTAAAAGCAAACCCCGCTCCTTGAAAGAAGTTCAACACGAAGAGTTTTCACGGCCTGCCCTAGCTGCTGCCAAGAATATATATTACCAACTTCCGGTGGAAGCTCAAATGTCCCTTTGTAATCAAGGGGCCTCTGGGCACTACATTGGAGGGGTTGCTACCAGTTGGGACTCTGCCCAGGGGACTGACCATCATGCTGCCCAGTGAAAGGTGTGGAAGGGGCGGCAGGGACAAGAGGTGATGGAGTGTGAGACCCAGGGGGTCTGCCCGGGGTTAAAAAAAATCAGAGAAATGCTTGTTGGCATGTTTCTAGTCCAGATGGAAGAGAAATAGGACAAACCGCTAACGGGTTCCAAAAGCAACACAGCAGAGTGCCTGCTGCCAGCAAACTCGAGGTATGTTGGCATGTGCCGCAGAAGAGAAATGTACTCACCCTGTTGGACAGGGGAAGACAAGGAGACGGGCAGCTGCTGAGAGACAGCACAGTGCTCCTTGCCAACTGCCAAGCGCCCGCTCAGGGAGGAATGGCTCCTTCCAAGTGACAGAGCTGGGCTGGCGTGAGACAGGAGGAAGGGGCTCAGACAGCCATCCTGACATCCGTCGACAGGCATCCTGAGATGCAGGGCTGTGGCCTGTCAGCCCCACTGCCCTCAGCTGTGCCCGCCTCCACCCTGCCCACCTTCCTGCACCGCCAGGGTCCCCACGTTCTTTCTCACCCTGACCCCTCCCTCACACCGCCCCGCTCTCCTGAAGGGGCTCCTCCTCCCCTATCCTCTCGGCTTATTCACACTTTCCCCATCTTTGGGAGTCAGGTGTCAACTTGGGGCACATCTCTGCATAACGCCCCTCCATTTGAGATATCTCCCGCATTCCAAACCCCCATTACGAAGGGAGAAGCTAGGAAACTCACTTCTCTAGACTCTGGTGCCGTGTTTGTTGTGTGTGAGGTGTCACCTGAGAACTGGGTTGGAGGCAGTGCCCCATTAGGGACCCACAGCAGGTAGTAGAGGCATGTGGCTCCCGAGGATGTGGAAGCATCGAGCTCCTGGTTTCTGGAGCAGGGCGGGAGGCGGGCTGGGGCCGAGTCGCTGTGGGATCTTCTCTCTGAAGCTCCTTCGTGTGGTTGGCACTTTATGGCCAATGGCTGCAGAGCCTGGCTCTCCTGGACATTCAGTGGCCCTGTAATAGTCTGAATTAAATCCGCCTTTTCTCTTTAAATGAACAAGAATGGCTTCTGTTGTTCACAAGTAAGAACAGTGACTGTTACACCGTCAGTCTTAGTCATTTTGGGCTGCTGTGACAAGACACCATAGACTAGGTGGCTTAGATAAGACATTTATGTCTCACGGTGCTGAAAGCTGGGAAGTCGCAGACAAGGGTGCTGGCAGATCCGGTGTTGGGGAGAGCCAGCTTCCTGGTTTGCAAATGGCCGTCTTCTCCTTTTATCCTCACTTGGTGGAGAGGGAGATCATCTATCTTCTTAGTGCATGAATGCCAGGCATGAGGAACCCCTCCCCTATGACCTAATCACCTGCCAAAGGCCTCACGTTCTCATACCAGCGCACTGAGGGTTAATCTTCAACCTATGAATTTTGGGGTCCACAAACATTCAGTGCATAGCATTATCCTGCAGGAGCAGCTGAAGAAATGACTTCTCTTCTCCCCGGTCTGGGGCCTTAGATCGTGCGGACATGCCTGTCTTCAAATGTGCCACCTCGGTTAACATTAAATTGCCTGTTGTCTTCTAGTGTTTGCAATAGTTGGTCTGTTCACTGAGCTAGAAACCTCTGAAGATGGTGGGCCTATCTTTCCTTGTTTTCTTTTCTTTTTTTCATGTTTGCAGCATCCAGTAGTTGGAAAGGGAGTGAGAACATGTTGGCCCACCTCTCATGTCACAGGGGCTCGGAGCAGTGAGCAGTGAGGTGGCTGGCCAGGGGCTGCAGGGAGCAGGGGCAGGAGAGCCAGGGCCAGGCCTTTCCTCCTATGGCCCTTGGGGGAGCTGAGCCCGGGGGGCGGGGGTGGGGGGGCCGGGGTGGCATTTATGTAGAGATACCGTATGACGGTACTTGACTTTAAACGGCCTTCTGAGGAGTTCAAAACGCTTCATCAGCCTGCCAGTTCCAGATTGTGTAATTTATGCTCCTGGGAAGTAGAAAGATAGGAGAAAGCTTCTTCTGCTTACTGCAGGCAGGACTGAGGTCCTAAGGAGCGACGTGGCTTGCCTGAGATCCGTATAAACGTTAGGAGTCTCCAGCTTCTCGGATTTTCATGTCTGTTTCAGAAAAACCATAGGACGTGGGTCCAGTAATGGAAACTTTCCGAGATGCGTTTGGAGCTGCACCTGAGACCCTCTTCAGAGATTCCTTCTAGAGGAAAGGATAGAAAGTCTGCTTAACATACTGCCCCAAACTTTGGTGGCTTAAAATGACACTGGTCGTTTATTATCTCTCAGTGTCTGTGTGTCAGGGATTTGGGGGTAGCTCCGCTGGGTGGTTACAACCCAGCAGCTCTCCTGAGTTCACAGTCATGGGACGCCTGTGGCCAGGGTCATCTTGAAGGTTCCTTCACTAACATGTCTGGTCCTCAGCTGGGAACCTGGACTGGCTGGATCTCCCCAGACATCTCTCTGTCTGTCTGTCTCTATGTGGTCTCTCCAGCAAGGTGGCTTCACAGTGGCTCAGGGCTCCTGAGAGAGCACCTGGCTTAGCGTCGGAAGTGGGGCAACGTCACCTCCGCACCTTGTACTTCAGTGAGTTAGAAGTGAGTCACTGAGTTGTCTGTATTCAAAGGGAGAGGAACTAGGCATCGTTTGCTTATGGGAAGAGTATAAAGAACTTGTGGGCATGTTTGAAAACCGCCGCAGACTCCAAGTGCTTTTCCCCTAAGTTACAGGGCTACTGGGTTGGCAGGACTGGGGTTGGGACAGCAGACCCAGCATTACAATATTGAAAGAACCAGAGGAGGGGAGCTGAACTGGGGGGTTTTCTTCAGGGTGTTACCTCATGTTTAAGCTGTTGTAAATCCTTTGGGGAACAAACAACAAGCTGACAGACAAACCTACCCTTCAGGAATTACTGCTAGTAATAACTAATTACTGCCCCCTTATATGTCCACAACATTCGGTGGTCCACAACACGTTGAATGACTCGTCCAAGGTCACATAGGAAGTCAGGTCCAAACCGGAATGAGAACCAGAACCTAAGTGTCCTATTTCTTGCATGGGCAAAACTCTCCAGATAACCCACCACTTTATGAGACTTCTCGATCTGTCTTTCCTCGAAATATTAGCCCTGATCACCACCACTGACCCCCGGGGAGCTGGACGCGGGCTGATGCTGGGCAGAGCAAAGCTTCCCACGATCGGGGACCACAGAAAGCACTGGAGAGAGCTCCCTGGTCTCACAGATTCCGAAACCAAGGGAGGGCAGGTTGGTGGAACAGGGCTTAAGTCCTCTGATGAGTCACGAGATGGGTAGCATTTAAGTCCAGGTCTCTTAATGTAACATCTAGTCTGCCCCTCTCACCCCCGCCACCCCCGCCACTGTGGATCCTTGTGTGGTTCTGAAATGAAAAGCAACCTGGTTTTGCAAAAGTCGTTTGGATTTCATCACCCATTGGTGTGCTCCCTGCAGAGAACTTGGAAGAGCTGTGGTTTTGGGCAACTTACCAAATCAATCAGTAAGGTGCAATTATTGAGCACTCTCTGTTTACCCAGCATTGTGCTGGGTATGGATGATACTGAATGTAAAGTCTTGGTTTATACCAAGTTTATAGTGGTGGCTTCTGGCTCCAAATAACTTTATGAATCAAACCCCACAGAACGTGCTATTTAACTAAGTATTGATCACATGGATGACACAAAACGGCCTCATCTCATAGAAATCACACCGTAACTAGGGCTTTCTAGGAAAAGCAACTAATTAATAGCAGTGTGCTTTTATAAAAAACCCACATACATATGATGGTAGTGAACTTAAGCACTATTGGAAAATCCTAAATGTGTGGCAGCCTTCTAATGAAGAAGATTGTTTCCTGCAAACTCAGATGGCATATCCTCCCCCTTCTATTTTTTCCCCCCATAAAACAAATTCTCTGCAAGAAATGTGGGTTTACTACGAGAGGGAACAAGCTAACTTTCCAAACATCCCAGTCAGTCTGAGGAAATGAGGCCATGATGACTTGGAAAACACGTCCTTTTATGTATACATCCATTCACACATGTGCAGGCGTGGCCTGCCACCGGGGCTCAAGTCAGCCCCCTGCCTCTGGACACTGACAGCGGGGGGTATGTCTGGTGAATCAGAGCGCTGAAGATGGAAATCACCTGGTGGGTCTCCCGGTCCCACCACCAGACTGATCCAAACCCCAGCTTTGTCTGTTGTGCATCCCCCATGACTTTTCCCAGCCAAGGTTTCAATGACTCAAGTTCTACCATGTTCCCTGGAGGGGTGATTCTGTAGCCAAACAGAAAGAACTCACCCTTTGGAATTTTTTTTTAATTGAATCTAATTTTTCCTTTTCTTCTTTTCTGACTGTCATGTCCCTGCTGGACCCCTTTGGACCACCCACTGTGCCTGCTCTTCAAACGTGTAGACTGGAATTGCCCGGCATGACTTGGTCTATATGACACACTTTTGAATCGTCAGCAGTCATGGCCGTGCACAGGGGTTTCATTCCTTTGATCCAGACACACTCTAGGTCCCGCCGTCTGTCTAATCACATCCCCGATTCTCTGAGACACACACATGCAAACATCACCGCTTCGTGCCAAGGCCCCATCACCTCAACTCTCAACCTCTTGAGCCAAGTTTAACACAGTGGAGTGAGAAAGTGGCAAAAGAGCAAGAATGTGTTTTGAGATCCAGAAAAAGGTTAGACTGCCCAGCTGACAACTACTGTTGAATATGAATCTAAAGAAAGCGAAACTCTAACTCACTTACTTTTTCCCCTTAGGCATTTTTAGTTTTCCTTTGGACATTCTCGCTACTTCATTTTGAAATCCTACAATTTTCTAAGTCCTCCTTCAAAACCTTAAGCCAAAAGCAATCATGTCTAATTATTAGCAAATCAAATCTTTGGGTTAATTCAATCATAATATGAGAATACCAGAAATAAGCTTGATAATAATATTTATTATTTATTGATAAGCATATAAAAACGTATGCAGTCTCACTTAATTCCAAGGGGGTAGTACAAAACCCATTCATTGTACAGGTGAGAAAACTCAGGCTTAGAAATGGTCATTAACTTGTGACGGTCATAGGCCTAGAACTGGAGTTCAGATGAGCTGGAGAACTAATCGCAACCAATACTGTCTCCTGCTTTTTAAATGAAATCAGCTTGGGATATACAAGAGCAAAGGTGGAGATAGAAATGAGGTGAGAACCAGACACCCCCACACATTTCAGCATTGCTGAGCTTCTGTCTGCTGTTCTACCACATTGCACGTAGGACAATACGTGTCAGGCCCATTTTCCGTTCCCACTGCCAGCTGCCAGCCGGACTTACTCACGTGCATGTCAGTCACATGATGTAACAGCTCTTCATTGGCCCGGTCGAAGTCATCAGGTATAGATGCTCATGGGTAATTAGGGCTCTGCTTGTGAGGAAGGGGTCCGGACCTGGGCCTACGAGACTGTTCCCACAAGAACATCCTTTCGTGGCTTCGTTTTACTTTTGGAAGTCTCGTCAGGGCTTAAAACGGGGCCAGTGGCTCCATCCATCTTGTCCAACACCGTGAACCAGAGTATCTGTATTAGGTACCCAGAGGTGCCCTGGAGCTCAGATCCTGGGATGCCACTTTACTTCCTTTTAGAACTCTGTTCTCTGTGCTTTGATGCCCTAATCCACACCATGGGTATATGCCAGCTCTTCCCTTCCTTCCTCAGAAGGATATTGCCTATATATGACAAAACAGATCTACCCTGCTGTTCTTGCTATTTTATCCAGGAGCAGAGCAAGTTTTCCCATTGACCTGCCACCAGGTCAGCTGACCAAATGTCCCCATTTAAACAGGACAGAAAACAGCCCTGTCCCATTTTAAATGGTACGTCTGGTCAGCCTAGTCTCACTGGGCGACATTCAAGGTGTCAGTAGACTGACCGTGTGCACCGCTTGAAACGGGACAGGACCGTTGGTTTCTGGCCCATTTCAGGCAGGACGTCTGCTCAGCCTACACCGGGAGGAGTGACGCAACTCGGCGCCTCACATGCCCTCCACGCCTCCTCCAAGCTCTGAGCTTCTGTCAGTCACCGTGGCCTCCTCAGTGTGGTTTGAGGTCATATTGCTTCTCCCATGCTGCTTTGCTGCACGTCCACATTCCACCCTTTCCACCTTCGCGACTCAGCTCCTGTTCTGAATCTGTGGGTTGGCATCAGCCATAAGTTCTAGAACATTCTCAGCTTATGCCTTCAAGTGGTCTCTGCCCCATTGCCTCCTTCCTCATCTTTTGAAACTCTGATTAGACATATCTTGGACTTTCCCCTTTATCTTCTATGATTTTTAATCGCTTTTACATTTTCCACCTATTTATCTCTCTGGGCTATAGCCTGGATAATTTCTCCAGCTCTATCCTCTGGGTCTCACGGTCTCTCTTTGTGTGCTATGTGAAATGTATCCACTGAGTTTTTAATTCTTCTTCTATTTTATTTCTAGACTTTTACTTTCTAGAAGTTCTGTTATTTATTTATTTATTTTACAAATCTGCTTATCTTTTACTCAAATTTTAAAGATTCTCTTCCGTTTATTAAAGAACAGTTCTATTCTGTTTGATAATCCCCAAACCAAAAACGTCTGTGCAGGTGGCTGGATTCTGTTGGCTGTCACTTCTGCTGGCTTCAGCTTTTGGTGCCTTGTTTCCTTATATTTGTGTTGATTTTGAGCTGTGAGCTTCTCATCTTCCTTAGAAGTTGCTGGAAATTCTTTGAGACCTAGGGAAAGGGTGAACTTCCTCAGAAAAGATTTCAATTTGCTTCTTGGGTGCCTGTTAATTCTCTAGTCCAACGTCACTTTAATCTCCGTTTTCTTCAGATCACCCATGTCGAGTGAATTCAGGCTACAAATACACCAGAAGTCTGGTGTGGCATTCTCAAGAGAGGCATTTCCTCTCTTCACTCCAGTGCCAAGATTCCAGATGAGCAATTCTCCTTGCAGATGTTACCTGCTCCCCAAATCTGAAAAGGAGGTTGGGTTTTTTCTATTCCTTCCTTATACCAAGGATATGGCCATTGTACATTCTAATTTTATGAAACGTCTCCCAAGAGACAGTCCACCTTGGTGGGTTTGTTCTCCTGCCCACAAAACCCCACAAGGCTCCAAACATACCAATTCTCAAATTCACTAGATCCAGAGAATTCTTTCAAGGCAAACACTAACTTCAATGCTCTTGTCACTTTCTGAGTTCTGCCTCATTTATTTCTTTGGCCAGAGTGTTCCATACTTTCTTGCTAACTCATGGAGATACTTAGATAGTAATTAAAAAATATTTTCCTTGCATTTTTAGACACTTTGAACAAGAGGGCTAGGCTGGACCCCTAATCAACCACATTGCTAGGAGCAGAAATCTCAGTTTATATCCTATCTTTTCTAGGAAGCATTCCACAGCCTCTTCTGCCCACAGGGCTTTTTCTTGCTCAGAGCCTCCACAGAATTGAACCAGGTGAGTCCTCGGGTATTAGAGACAGCTGACTCTTCATCAACAGGTCATGGATTGTCCCACCTGGGAGCCTGTCTGGGCCTGGGATTTTTTCACTTTCTATGGTGTCCAAGACCCAGAGCTGACTGGTTGACACAGAGGTGCTGAGCTCTCACTCTCCTGACTTTTTCAGGTCCTATACTTTGCGTCTCCCAGTTTCTTTGGTTTCTCCTTGTTTGCTCTCCTCCTAAGTAAGTGAACAACAGTATAAGTGTCACAGGGCTAAAGCCACTCCCTCTACTTTATTTAGGTTTCGACACAATACTTCCTTCTGAGCCTGAGGAGAGCAGGAGCTCATTTTTCTGGACTGAAGGAAACGGTTGGGGGTAGTATTATATATTTGGACACTCACATGGTTCTAACATGCACACAGTGTGGAGAACTCTGTGTTAAAGTACAAACTGATGTTTCAAATCCCAAAGGTGAAGAAAGAGAAGTTAATTCAACACATATTAGACACTAACTACTGTGTTATGTAAAAAGTTGTCATTCAGTTAGGAAAAAGTAAGAGCTTCACCTAAAATCTTTCCAAGATATTCAACATTTATTCATTCAAAAGAAAAAAAATCGCTGTGCGCCTACTACATGCCAGACACTATGCTGGTCATGGTGTCTGGTGATGGACAAGACAGACGTGGCCTTTGCTCGTTAGGGCGTGCTGTGTGTGCATATACGAGTATGTGATGGGGGTTGGGATATGAGGCTGGGATGAGTGGTAGGTGGGGGGCACGTTGTGTGGATGAAGCATCAGCCACAACAGCAGGGGGCCAGTGCTTTCTCAAAAATACCTACAGCCAGGCCCTACTCCCAGAGAGTATGTGTGGCCTGGGCATAGGTATTGATTCTAATGACCAGCTAAAGTTGGAGTGTACTGATTTAGTGAGTAATTTAGGACAGAATTTCCACAAAGAGGTTCTGGGGATGGGTCACCAAGTACAGAGATCTTGGTCCATTTGGCTGTCACTGCTGAGCCAGGAGTGGGGTCACAGAAGCCCCCAGGCACGTCACCAGCTCAACACGCAGCCTCACAGGTTTGCTGCCCTGTGTCATACAAATGTTATGCTTCCTACATGTGCTGTGATGGGGAAAAGGGTCGGGAGGTCCTGAATTGGAATACCTGTACCATAGATGAGTTGGCAGTGTGATGTAGTGAAAAAATTCAGAATTTGGGATCAGAGAGACTTAAGTTTATATTCCTTCTCAACCACTGACTTATTGTGTGACTGTAAACAAGTTTTTTTGTTTTGTTTTGTTTTAGACAGAGAGAGACAGAGAGACACAGAGAGAAGGGGGAGGATCCAGAGCAGTCGCAGTAGTTGCACATCATCAGTTTTTGACATAGCTTCATTTCACAGGTGGGCTTGGGGCCATGCAGGGCAGGAACTGGGCCAGGGGCCTCCCACATGGGAAGATTTCCCTGGTGAGAACTGAATTGGAGGCCACAGCTCAGCTTAGCATATGGGTCCTCATGGCCTGGGGCGGGATTTCATCCTCGGACCTCGGGGCTGCAAAATGAGTGCCATCCTGGCATCTCCTAAACAAGTTTTTAAAGTTTCTTTTTGCCTCATTTTTTGCATCTGTAAAATGGGGATTTCATCTACTTTGCATAGTTCATAGTTTTGTTTTGTTTTAAGATTTAGTTTTATTGTTTTTGACAGAGAGAGGGAGACACACAGAGACAGAGACAGACAGAAGGAGGAGGGCCCAGAACAGTCTCCGTAGTTGCACGTCATCCGTTTTTCCACATAGTTTCATTCCACAGGTGGGTGCAGGGCTGCACAGGGCAGGAACTGGGCCGGATCTCGTCCCGGTGAGAACTGAACTGGGGGCACTCCCCAGTTCAGCATATGGGTCCGCATGGGCCGGGGCTGGGATTCGATCCTTGGTCCCCGGGGCTGCAAAGTGAGCGCTTAACCCACTGAGCCATCCCGGCTTCCCTGCATGGTTCTTACAAGGATCAGAAATAATACTTGTAAAGCAATCAGTCCAGTTGTTGGTTTGTATCAACAGGTATTTAATAAGTAGTAGCCATTATCACCGATGTGGTTACTATTGTTAGAGAATTCCACCGAAACTTCCACCAGGGCCAGAGTCCAAAAATTAAGAGTGAAAGACAAAGAGATGGAGTTGGGCAGAAATGTGGAAAATGGTTGCCCTAGGATCTCTCAGCTAAAGTTTGTCCCGTGTGTCTCTCTTTAGGGCCTTTGTGGGTTTCAAGATGGGTGTGGCAGCATCAAATCAAAACCACTGAAAAGTATCTGTGGAGACATTTCTGCCAAAGTGTGCTGTTCCCAGCCCCTCCTGGGGCCTCCTGCATGTTCCTTTTTCAAAGACAGATGCCCTAAAGGTCATTCTCTTCTCTGGACTGAGTCTGGAGTCACCTTGGGTCTTCCGAGCTAGACTTCCTAGGATCGGAAGCTGCAGATCCTGTGTAGAGCTGGTCCTCTTCCCTGGGACGTAAGAGAAGGAAGGAGGCCCAGGTCTGGTGCCGATGCTTGGGGTTCCATGACAGATTCAGGGTAACTTCCCCACAACAACAGCACTGAGACTACAGGCTTTCCGGGCAATCAGGTCTCCTGCCCAGACACTGGCTGGAGGTGTTTTTAGGGTGATGAGGACCTGCAAAGTAGAGGTGAGTGTGAAGGCCGGGACCCCTGCCCTAAGCCTGAGGTGACTACCTGTATGAGGGTGTGTCCCGAGGGAGTGGTGGCAGCTTGCTTTGCAGAAGGAATCATTCACTTTACAACCAGATTTGCAGCAGTGGTGAGCTGGCCCTTGCAGTGCATTTAGAAAGTCACTTGGGGATGATGGGATAGCTCAACAGGCTGAGCCAGTTCTGTTCTGTCCCACGTGGCCCCACGTCCACCTGTGTGGAATGAAACTATGTCAAAAAAACAGATGACGTACAACTATGGAGACTGCTCTGGGCCCTCCCCCTTCTCTCTGTCTCTCTGTCTGTTTCTCACCTTCTCTCAAACAATAAAATATACATGTATTTTTTTTTAAAGATTTATTTTTATTGTTTTTGACAGAGAGAGACAGAGACAGAGACAGAGACAAAAAGAAGGGGGAGGGCCCAGAACAGTCTCCATAGTTGCACATCATTGGTTTTTTCACATAGTTTCATTCCACAGGTGGGCCGGGCTGCACAGGGCAGGAACTGGGCCGGGGTCTCACCCCAGTGAGAACTGAACTGGGGGCACTCCCCAATTCAGCATATGGTTTCACACGGGCCGGGACTGGGATTCGATCCTTGGTCCCCGGGGCTGCAAAGTGAGCGCTTAACCCACTGAGCCATCCCGACTTCCCCAACATGTAGTTTTTAAAGAAAGTAAGTCACTTGTGGAGTGGTCTTTGTCCTCTCTCTATCCCTCATGTCCCACCAATCTTCAAGACCCTCAGTTAATCTCTTGGCATGGCCTTTGCATCTCTCTTGGTTTGTTTGCGTGTAACATGAGGAAGGTAATAATGACCCTGCCTATGCAGATGCAAACACACACCTCCTAAATGACCCAGCCGAGGCTCCAATCCACACTGCTGGACCCTCAGACAGTGCTGCTTCCTGGATCAGACTTGTCTCTCCAAGAAGACAGTCTTACGACTCAACAGTCCCACTTCTGGGCATTTATCCAAAGAAAACGAAAACAGTAACTCAAAAAGATACGTGCTCCCCTTTGTTCATTGCAGCATTGTTAACAATGGCCAAGACATGGAACCCACCATCGACAGATGAATAGATAAAGAAGGTGTGGTACATACACGCAACGGAAATTACTCAGCTACAAAAAATCAATGAAATTTGCCATTTGCAACAACATGGATAAACCTAGAGGTATTAGGTTAAGTGTCATAAGTCCAACAGAGAAAGACAAATACCATGTGATTTCACTTGTATATGGAATCTAAAACAACTAAGCAAATGAACAAACAAAAGAAAACAGAAACAAACCTAGAAAGACAGATAACAAATTGACAGATAACAGATAAATTGCCGGGGGGGAGGGGGTTGTGGGAAGGGCAGAACAGGGGAGGAGATTAAGAAGTAGCAACTCCAGCTTTCTAATAAGTCATGAGGATGTAATGTACAGCATGAGGGACAGAGTCAAGAACATCATAACTATAATTCGTATGGTAACAGATGGTTACTAGATTTCTTGTGGCGATCACTTTATAAGGTATATAAACGTTGTATTCCTATGCCGATTCAACCTGAGATGAATGTAACACTGCATGTCCATTATAATTGAAAAGAAATTCATATAAAAAGAAGACCGGGAGCTCCTTGAGGCCAGGGCCTGTCTCCCGTGTCCTCGGCTGCTCTGGCGCAGCCTCCTGTTGGGAACAGAATCAGCAGCAAGTGTTTCCCGGGTGCCTGCTCGGTGGAGCCGGTGGCCACTGGTCTCTCTCCCCTTCCCAGAAACCCGAGGCCCTCCCCGCTCCTTCTCACATTAGGCCGCGGGGCATAGGAAGCCTCTCTGGTTGAGGTTGGCCAGACTGGGTACCCTCCTGTGGGCACCAGTCAGAAATGGGAGCCACAGCTGGCTGAGTCACGCGAAGGCCCCCGTGGGCTCAGGAGTGTGCTTTCCTGTGCATGTGGTTTCTGGGAGCTGATCTGTGTTGTATCACAGCCTCTTCTCAGCCTTCCTCACCCCTTGCCACTTAGTCTTAGTCCCAGGATCCACATATGGGTGTAGATACTAAAGGGAAAAGAAATCCTGGCCGGGGAGCTGCGGCTTCCAGGACCGCGCTCCTGTGGCGCGTGGGCGCTGGAGGCGGCCGGGGGCCTGCCTGTGGTCAGGCCGTCTGCTGCCTCGCCTCCTGCAGGCCATCTCTGTGACTCATCTCTTTTTCCAGGGTGAGTTATTCTTGCCTGGACCAGCCGGACCGCAGGGGCAGAAGTCTTGCAGAAGGTCAGGGCTTCCAGTTAGCAGGACGGACATCGCAAGAGGACTTGGTTGTTCCCTTGGCCAAGCCTCCTCCATACCAGCCCTGTCTCCTCAGCTGCCCTGATCTGTGGGTGGGACCGGGCCTGGGCTTCCATACTCGATTTGTAGTTAGGCTGCCCGAATGTCCTCTTTTATTTTTATTTATTTTTTAAAAAGATTTAAATATTTTTATTGTTTGAGAGAAGAAGAGAGAGAGAGAGGCCCAGAGCAGTCTCCATAGTTGTGCTTCATCAGTTGTGATATAGTTTCATTCCACACAGGTGGACGTGGGGCCACTCGGGGTGGGAACTGAACTGGGGGCCTCCCCCATGGGAGGCGCTGCAGTTCAGCACATGGGTTTGCACGGGCGGGGGCTGGAATTCAATCCCCAGACCTTGCCATTGCAAGGCAAGCGCTCAACCTGCTGAACTATCTTGCATCCCCCAGATGTCCCGTTTGAAGCGAGACAGAAAACAACGGCACTGTCCCATGTCAGACGGCACGTCTGCTCAGCCTAGTCTCATGGGGCTAAATTCAAGGTGTCAGGAGGCTGACCACATGTACCATTTGAAATGGGACAGTTCTGTTATTTTCTGTCCTGTTTCAAATGAAACATCTGGTCAGCCTATTTGTAGTCCATTTCACCTTCTGATGAATATTAGACTTGGAGACTTCTCCTGAACAGCTCCAATTAGGAATAATTGTTTTATAACCATGGATCCTGTAGGTAGACTCTATCAAGGCATATGCTCACTAGCCAAGACGATTTTGTAGAACCGTCCTTTCTGTCTTTAATGTGTGAAAAGAATAAAGAGTCATGCCTCCCATAGGCTGTCTAACAAGTATTTATGGAAGAATAGGTACTCCTCCCTCACCCCTCGCCCTGGTTCCTGGAGAAACACACAGAGGGAGGCCAGGGGACTGGGGACCGGGAGGTGTGATTCCAGGCAGAGAGGAGCTCCAGAATCTCGTGCCCCTGGGAGATGCGTGGGGAGAGGCCAGCTTCGCTGTGAAGGGCCGGGTGGTCACAGGAGGTCTGCTCACAGGATCCAAGGCCCCCTTGCTACCTCTGCCCTCCCCTCCCCTGCAGAAGGCTTGAGACCTCACATGGGAGGCCAAGAGAAGAAAGAGGTAGGACGCCGGGAGAAATAGCAAAGGGCCAAAGCACCATGGAGCCACGGAGGGAGACAGCAGCGCCCCCCACGCTCCTGTGGACTTCTTGCAGGACTGGAGATAAGACTCAACTTTGAAGCAAGGCTGGTGGGTACGTCAGGGGACTCTCTGTTCAAACTGGATGTGCTAATGGTAGCAAGGCCGATGCGTCCCTCCCCGCCCCCCATGAACGTCAGAGCTTGTGACTACACATTTTCACACCATATTTTATCCTCCACCCCACACACAGAGGATTTCAACATGCTGTGTCTCCCTCCCCCCTACAGCTCTGGCAGTCTTTGCTCTTTGATCCTTGAGAAAGTCCTGGGTCTCCACAGCGTCACTTGTTGAACCACATCATGGCCTTGGTGTCTCAGGCTGTTACAGATGAGATGCGTGTTGACACGACACATCTAGACAATCTCGCTACATCCCTTACCCTTGAAGCCCCCCTTCATCCCCCTGCACGGGCAGCAGCTTTGCCACAAGTCACACAGCCTCTGTTCTTTTGACTTCCCACTGGCCATGGCCTTCACAGAGACCAACCGGACCCAAAGATCCCAAGTTATGGCCACGGCCCTTTGGGAGCCCCGAATCCACAGATCAGCCCCTACTTCCCCATCCGGGACCTCCCGACTGATGAGAATAAAGTGGGTATTCGACCAACAAGCGAAATAACGTACTATTGGATTATACGCCAAAATCTTAAATAAATATTTATGAGTCCAAATGATAGACGTGAACGACTGAATAAATAAATAGGTGGGGAGGAGAGACAAATCTCCCTGTAGAAGAACTGCAAATATGTTGACACTCCCTTCTCCAGGGGGAGGGGCTTAGCCTCTCCGCTCTCGGTGTGTGAACTGCACATAGCAACTGGCTTCCAAAGAATAGAGTGTGGAAAGGGGGAGGGCATCACTTTACAGTGGAGAAACCCGGCAAACGCCACCTTGGCCACATGATCAAGGCCGACCTCCCCAGTGACAGGTCATGTTGACAGCGCTGTCTTGGGTATAACGCATTGAGGAGGGACCTCACCTTCTGTGGTTTTCTCCCAGACTCACAGCCCCAGTCTAGTCATGAGACGATATCAGACAAACCTAAATTAAGGGGCTTCCTATGACATGTCTGATGAGTGCTCTTCAGAAGTGAGGAGGTCATGAAAAACAGACAGACTGAGGAATCGCATGGCCAAGAAGAGTCAGGATGACTAAACGCGTTGTGGTGTCTTGGAAGGGATTCTGGAACAGAAAAAGGACATTAGTAAAAAAATTCTGGTGAAATCCAAATGAAGTCTGGAGTTTAGTTCACACCAATATACCAATATTTCTTTGTTGTACTATGGAAATGTAAAACGATAACAGGGGAAATGGAAACAGGGTGAGAGGTATGAGGGAACATGCTGTACTAATGGGCAACTTATTTTTTGGGGGGCAAATCTAATCTTATTCCAAAATAAAAAAAAAGCTTATTTAAAAAGATGAGGTGGACTGACTAGAACATTTTTTCCTTTTGTGTGTGCTTTACTACACAATCAGTATGTAAGTGCAGTCTCATTATATAGGCTTAAAGCAAACAGAAGTTTACAGAACAAAACCTGAAAGTCTCCCTTGTGACCTATATCCCTGCCGCTCACAGCCCTCCTCAGAGTTAACAAGGTCACTAAGGCTCAAACCTGGGAACTGCTTTACCATGTGCCAGAACTCCTTCACCTCTACTGAGTGACTGAACTTAATCTTCAGAACAAGCCACTGAGGTAGGTGCTGCTGGTCTCGTTTTACAGAGGAAGAAACTGAGGCACATGGAGATAAAAGACGTTGGCCAGAGTCAGGATGAGGTGGTAGAACTGGGACTGGAGCCTGGGCAGTCGAATGCCAGCATCCATGCTTTAACTACTTAGAGAGGAGAGACCACTTTGACGGCATAGAGCATGTTCTCTCATGTGCGCGTGCACGCGCGCACACACACACACACACACACACACACACACACACCTTTTTATTGGGACTAACATTGATGGCATTGGCAACTTACTTTTTTTCTTAACAACACACCTCAGTGCATCTTCTGTGTGTCTGGGCCTCCCTCCATCTTTCTTAATTGCTCTATGTGCCAATGCCTTTCAACCAGAGGTGCTTTTGCTCCCAGGGAACATCTGGCAAAATTTGGGGACATATTTGGTTGTCACTACTGGATGTGGGTGCTCCTGGCATATGATGGGTAGAGGCCAGGGATGTGGCTAAACATTCCACAATGCACAGGGCAGCTCCCAAATGATTCTTTTGGCACCTGATTGAAAAATCCTGCTGTATAGTATTCTGTGGCAAACCTAGAAAATTCCCAAGGTCCTTCCAGTTCTGAGAGGTCACACAATGTGTCACTTGGGGACTTTTCCTCGGGTCCAGTACTCTCCAGCTCTCTCTGCTCAGTCCTGCCCTATCCCTGTTGGCTGTGGACTCACCCCCTCAACTCTCCTCACGGAACACAGGACTTTCTCAAATCTATACTGTGTGGCACCTCTTGCTACGTATCTCATTTTTTCTCACCCAAAGTGCAAGCTCTTGGGAGAGCAGTAATGGCGTCCATTTCTGTGTCTCCCACAAGGCCCAGCATGCTATGCGGGGTGGCTGAGTTGGAAATTGACATCACTGTTGTTCCTAAAGAAGTCTATTCACAGTCACGATATTTTTCCTCAGGACCTCCAAACATGGCTGTATAGTAGAACAACCTGGGATAAGTAAATACAAGTGTCTGAGTCTCTTCCCAGACACCAGTGGAATCACAGTCTCTTGGGATGGTCATACACATCCACATTTTTAAAAAGTTCCCTCAGTGATTCTAATGCCCACCCCGGGAAGTGCTCCGCTGTGCTAGTGAGTTACCATGGCAGAGTTATCACGAACATCTGAACCGAATGCTTGCAGCTCTTAAGATGATGTCTGATGATAAATTCGTGTCAGAGAAAGGGCCACGTTCAGTTTCTGTTCTCTAATCCAGGGCTTCTCAAGCTGTAATGTACACATAAATCACCTGGGAACGTGTGAAAATGCAGATTTGGATTCAGTAGGTCAGCGCGAGGCCTGAGACCCTGAATATCTAGCGAGTTCCCCAAGGATGCTGATGCTGCTGGTCCAGGGACCACACTGTGCGTAGCAAGTCTTTACATCTCGTAGTTTCAGTGGTTCGGGGCGTCCGGCCTGCTCCCCATATTTAAGCTCTGAAACTTTTGCTTGTATCCTGGCCAAGCACCCAGCCACCCTCTTGGAAAACTCTGCTCAAGCACAGCTGAACTAAAACAAAAGCTCTGAGGGGAAGTGGCAAAAGTCTACCGGGAGTTAGGAAATAAAACCAAGGAATAAAGCAAGAATGTGACAACCCCTAAAGCTTAAAAACAAAAACAGAAACAAAGAAAACACGCCCACCAGGGACTTCAGGGCCCCTTCCAGTTTTAAGAGTCTCGATGTGATGTCCATTAGAACGTCAGCTAAGAGCCCTCCAGAGCGCCGTTTCCTCCCGCAGACCGGGGCCCTGGTTTGTGCTGCTTCAGCCGCGCTCTGTTCTCCATCAGCGGGATTTACGCATATGGAACCGAGTGTGGAATTGGGCCCATTACATTTAACTTCCTGTATCTGACATATTTAATACCTACTTTTCAAATAAATGAACTCCCCGTTTAGCACCCGCCTGGAAAGGGGCAGTCGCTGAAGGCAGTTTTCTCGGCAGAGCCAGCAGCCTCGTGAGGAGCGTGCGAGGACTGGAGTCTGCTGGAAACTGGGAGGCAAGGTTATAGAATAATGGAACCACTTCTCTAACAAACGAGCATGTGCATTTTTTATTTTTTTTACTGGTTAAGAGAAGGTGTGTGAGATAAGCGGAAAGGGCCCAGAGCAGTCTCCATAGTTGTACATCATTAGCTGTGACATGGTTTCATTCCACACAGGTGGGCGGGGGTCACATGGGGTGGGAACTGAACTGAGGACCTCCTGTATGGGAGATAAGAATCTTTGCCACCATCCCAGTGGTTACCAGTTGAACCACAGTTCAGCATGTGGGGTTTGCATGGGCAGGAGCTGGGATTTCATCCCTGCTTCTAGGCATTGCAAGGCAAGCGCTCAACCACTGAGCTATCCCAGCATCCAGTCAAACATTGCATTTTTAAAAAGATGCTCACTAAAAGAAGTGCTGCTTTCTGTCAGAATTACAATCACACTTAGAAATGTCTGTGTCTCAGAATCGGGTGGGGTCTAAGCACCTACTTTCATTAGGTGCCATTCTAGGGAGATTCAGGGGTCTTGGGTTTATAAATATCATAACAAAGTCACAAGTCGGCCCAGGTTTGATTGGTCCTCCAGTTCTTCATGGAGGTTCTGAGTCGGTCACCAGTGATAGCTCAGGTGACTGGGGCTTATAAGTGGGTGGCTAAGATTAGAAGACAATACCCACGTGCTCTCCACCCTTACCAACCAGCAGGTGTGGAGGTAGGTATGCCGCAGGGTATCTGCACTGGGCCAGGGCTGGAGCTCCAGAAACTGGAGCTTCTGGTGAGAAGGGTGAGGCAACCCCACACCCTGCCCTCCACCCCAAGGACCCACTGGCAAGAGCTCATTTGCACAGGGTCTCTTGATGGGGCTGACGAGGAAGTGACGTATGTGCAAGTGAAGGAGCAGAGACACTAAAGAGAGCGGAGGGGATACTGAGTGTTTCCGGGTCTTGGTGGAGAGATGGAGAGAAGCTGGGAAGTTCTGTTCCAGACCTGCTCTGGGAGCTCTTTCTGAGCCCTGGTCCTTCCGGTGGAGGATGTCAGGGCGTGGGCCAGCTGTCCTTCCCTTCCATTGACAAAACCCAGCCGTTCTAGCCAGTCACTGTCCTGCGTTGTAGAGGCTGTGTCATGACTAAGCTTCTCTTTAGACCCCACCTCTGGGTTTGGGGTCCTGGAATTGGCTGAGTGAAGTGAGGTGGGAGTGGGGTGCCGTTAGAGTGGGCGGGCGGGTAACTATGTGTGAAGAATTTGGTTCTCTGCTTGAGAGTAGTCCTCTCTGGACACTCACCTCAACCCAGCACACACCAGAGCTCCCAAGAGCAGAATACAAAATAAAAAAAAGAAGAGAATCTGGAGAAAAGTCTGTAGCTGTGGTACAAAGTTGCTTTAAATGTCCTCAGATCCTCAATTCAAGTTCAGGGCTTGGCTCGCCAGGCATCCAAGTGCGTTCTCTTACCCTCTCGCCTGGTTCCGTTCTGCTACAGCTCCCAGAAAGTCAGTCTGGAGGCTGGGGCTGGTCCTTCCCATGTTCCTGCTGCTGTGGGAGCTCCAGGAGCTCCTGCCTGAAAGACAGATGGGTGGAGAGCTCCTCTCTGCACCCAGCCCTGCCCCCATTTCAGCCCCGACACAATAACAAACAGCCCTGTAAAAAGCACTTACATTTATGAACTGTTTATAAATTTACCGACATTGATTTATGACCCTTGGCTGGACCTGACATTAGACTCTTTAGGGGTATTTCTTTCTTTCTTCCCGGGTTTTTTTCCTCTCTGATTTTTTAAAAGTGTTAATGTTATGGCTCACAGTCGTCATATAGCCGCACTCCAGGAACTGTGTGGAAGACAGCTGGGAGCCCAACCTAGGACCCGAGAGCGGGAACCCGGACATGATTTACGCCGGGGCTGGGGCTGCTGGAGAAAGTCACTTCTGGCTGGCTCAGGAACAGGCTGTCACTCCAGAAGAGCCCTAAGGGGCTGGCTCAGCTCTGAGGGTCGCTCAGGAGAAGCAAGAGGAAGAGGAACTGGACCTGAGACTCTGTGGACCTCGCTGCTTCCTAGATGCATGACCTGAGGCAGATGATCGGCTTGCTCTGAGTCCCAATTTTCTCATCTACGGAATAAGGACAGTCACACTGCCTTCAGATGGTGCTTACAAGTCAATGAGGCAATATTTGTAAAATACTGTGCCTCCCCTACTGAGGGTTCAGTAGTGGTGCTGAGCATTACGGGGAGAAAGGGGTGAGAGCTGATCCGTGCTGGGAACACTGGGGCCTGGAGAACTTCTCCAAACAAAGCTTAGTCCACAGTCATGTGCCTCCTACTTACTAACCTGTTCCGTGTAAAGTTTGCAATGGGCATGTGCCATAAGGCTCTTCGATGGAGGGGTGATGGAGGTCGCTAAACAGAGTAGCTGTCAGTTTAGACACTTCTTTGTAACCACGCAAAGGCTTGGGGAGGGGGCGTGGGGGTTGGAGGAAAGTGGGAGTGAGGACGTTCCCTCCACTTCCAGTTGCTCCCCCATCCCACACGCACCGTGAGAAACAAATAATGCTTTCACTGCGCCACTCAACTTGAATTATGACCCGTGTCTCCCTATGTCTGCTAAGACAGGAAGGAACTGACATTTATTGAACACCTGCAGTTGTCAAGAACTTGGGAGGACTTTTTTCCTTTTAAATCTCACATAACCTCTGACGTGGGTGTTGGGCATAGTTTACAGATAAAGAAACTGAGGTTCAGAGAGAGAGAGTTGAGTAACTTGCCCAAAGTCACACAGCTAATAAGTGGCTGAGATAAGACAGAAACCCAGCCTGATGCCTAACCAATTCATTCTCTCTCTAGATGCACATTAAAAACAAAACAAAACAACCCCCTGAAATACTGACAGAGGGTCTCTGAGAATTCCTTACGAAAACCAGCCTAGAGCCTGGCCTTTTATATAATAGCAGGAAATGTCCCAATTTAGCTTGTGCCTGCTCAGCTGCTGGAATAGAGACAGACCCACAGACCCCACCTTTTACCAGAGTCTTTCTGGGCCTAAAAGAAGAGTAGGAAAAACAAAGACAAAAGCAAAAACCTCTCAGGCACTTTGTCTGTTAGGCCAGAAGCCACTGGCAGTGACCCTTCTGGACACCAGGTGGCGCCCAAGTAAGGCCAAATGGGGAGTTCCCTGCCTGGCTGATTTCTGAGGGAAGAGTGTCCACAGACTGTCAAATAGAATGGATTAAGGTGACTGCCAGTGAAAGAGAGGTGTCCTGGCTCTGGTCTGGTGGCATTTTGGTGAATGACTATGTGAGCATGCCTTGTCTCAAATACTAAGCTGCTTGGTCCCACTTCTGCTGCCCAAGGCTGAGTAACTGGGCGGGGGTTGTGGGCATAGTTGGGTAAGAGGGACAGGTGGGGAGGGCTCCTGTTTATTTAAAAGGCCTCTTTTCCAGGGCCCCCTCAGAGAGGCACCCCTGACCCCTCCTCAGCTCTGGGTGGCCCTTCATGGTGGACACCAGGAGATATACGCGGTTACCTCGGAGGAGTCCCCCTAAGTCGCCCAGTTTCTGATGGTGGAGGGGAGGAGAGTACTCCGACATTAGGACTGTCCCTTAGAAGCTATAGCCCTTCTACCCCTAGCCCCATCCCTTCTTCTGTTGTCCATGAAGCCTTGATTCTTGATTTCAGTGTGGTACAACTTTTGAGTGACAACATAGATATCTGCGGTCCAGGGGACATGCACAAGCCCCAAACCTTAGCGTCATAGTTCAAGAGGCAAAGGGGCTAACTGGTGTGTCACTGGCAGCCCCTCCCTGTCCCCACTGCCTCACTGCTGGGACTATGTTAGTCCTTCCAGGACATGCCAATTTCAGACAGCGCAGTTTTCTCATAAGCCATTGAAAGTGGTCCAGAAAACCCAATGTTCACCATGGTATTTGCCAAACGGCCACTCTTGGCCGGAAGGGGAGTAGAAATCCTCTGCTGGGCTATATGTTCTGGGTTTGGCCCAGACAGTCGGGTCACCATGGTTGATCTTATCCTCAGGGCTGGGGGCTGCTGGGAAGGGGAGATGGCTCTCTTTTACCCATGGGGCGCAAACAAGGACAGACCCCCTTGCCACCTACGCTTTCAGCCGGGAGACCCTTGCAATCTTCCCCATCTGTGTGCTGTGGATTCCAGAGTCCAAATCTTCTGGTCTCCCAGACAGAGACTGGGTTCATTGACACACTTGTTAATTACGTGGCCAAGGGAAGGAAGGGGAAGAGAAAACTCATGAAAATGTTCATTTAAAGTTTATTGCTGCCCATACTCTTACTAACTGAAGTAGCTCAGTGGGTTTTCACTTATGTACCTGTGTGTGTGTTTAACTTAGGATACTGCATAATGTAAACTAAGCCACATCACAACCTAATGATCTGGAAAATCTCAGTTTAATAAGCAAAGCTGGCTTTGAGTTACTCAGGAGAAATGTACATTTGCCCGTGCCCAGTGACACATGCACACACGTGCGTGCGTGTGTGCGTGCGCGCGCGCACACACACACACACACACACACACACACTCCCTGAGTACCAGGATCCCAGACTTTCGGTTCATGTCTTTCCCTCCTCAGTTCATATTAATCAGTCTCAGCCTCTTGCTTTTTCTCTTTCTCTTATTAAATTTATTTTTAACAGCACCTTTAAAAAATAAAATAAAAACACACCCTTCTGTGCCACTCCTCTGCCAGGTGCAGCCAGGGGCAAATTTTTACAGCTGCATTACATGACCTGAAAAATACGGAGCACATAATGAGGACATTGAGAGTCACCCGTCTACAGCGCTGGCCAACAGCTGGGGTCGCAACGTTCCTGGAGAGCGCGCAGCCCCGAAGCCCTGGAGTCAGGGCTTGAGCCCTTACTCAGCACGAGGAAAATACATATATCATCTTGGAACTCTTGTCTGAACCTGAGCATCATTGCTAAGAAACAGATAACAGTGTGAGGGCCGTTGCTCTCCAGCCCGGGCTCACACGCTGCACGTGTGTGCATTTGCCCACAGGCTGAAGGGAAACCCCAGCGGACCCAGCTCTGCCTGGGGGTGGGGTGGGGGTGAGGACAGAACTGAAAGCCCTGGAGATTGTCAGCTCTGGAGTGGCGTTGACACGGTGGTAGGACGACGCTTGGCACTCTGTAAGCGGGAGGTTTGGCACCCAAGGAAGGGGTTACGGACTTTTTAAAAGTCTTATGAGCCCATTCACTGTCCTAGGTGACTGGGCACCGTCCTGGAACCCCCAGTTATCTCAGCTCAGATCGGAACCCTCTTGACATAAGCCTCTGTGACCATAGTGAGAGCTGGGGACTGGCAAAGCCGGCAAGTTTCAGGGATTATAGCAACAAAGGTGGCTTTTAGAGGTGGCTCCTCTTAGATAACCTTCTTCTTTTTTTAAAAGATTTATTTTAATGTTCTTGACAGAGGCAGAGAGAGACAGAGAGAAGGGGGAGGGCCCAGAGCAGTCTCCATAGTTGTATGTCATCAGTTTTCAACATGGTTTCATTCCACACAGGTGGGCGGGGGCTGTGCAGGGTGGGAACTGAGCTGGGGGCCTCCCACATGGGAGGCATGGCCTCTCGAGCCAGGGTCCGAACCTGGGGCCGAGAACTAAACTGGGGGCCTCCCACATGGGAAGCACACCCCAGTTCAGCATATGGGTCTGCACGGGCCAGGGCCGGGGTTCGATCCTTGGTTCCCAGGGCTGCAAAGTGAGTGCTTAACCTGCTGAGCCATCCTGGCTTCCCCTTAGATGACCTTCTTTATTTTTTTGAGGTAAAATTTACATAGCGTAATAGTAACCATTAACCATTTTAAAGTGAAGAATTCAGTGGCAGTTAGTACATTCACAACATTGCGCAACCACCACCTCTGTTTAGTTCCAAGACATTTCATCACTCCCCACCTCACCCAAAGAAACCTCCTACCCATTAAGTGGTCACCCTGCCCCCTTCCCCACCCCGGCAACTTCCAGCCCGCTCTCTGTCTCTTTGGATTCACCTATTCTGGGTGTTTCTTACTATGTAACTGTTAATGTAAGATACAGGGTTAAAAAACTTTTATTGATATATAATCTGCATAAAATGCACAACTCTCAGCTTGTCACATTTTCATAAGCAGACCACCCCCAACTAATCACCACCAAATCAAGGACCAGAAAGAATCATAGCACCTCCTACCCCTACTCCCCAGAGAGAACCACTCCCCTGACTCCTGTGTCATGGATTTCTTTGACGTGTTTTTGTACTGTTGTGTGCGGTTGTAGTTTGTCTGCCTTCACTGCTGCATAGGGCTCTATTGTGTGACTTTGCCACAATTTATATGTCCATTTGACTGTTGATGAACATCTGGGTAGTTTCCAGCTGCCAAGCTATGCATTATTAATTGACATCCAACTCCAACAAAACGGTTGAATGGGTTTCTCAGACAGTAGCAGATAAAAGAATAAATGGGGACATGCTGGGGGAGGGAGTTGCACGAAAGGGCCCCGATGTTTTCAATAGTCCAGATGTGCTGTGAGTTGAGTTGTGTGAGTACAAGCAGAGGAGAAGTGACGCACCTCTGAGTGTTCTCTCCCTAAACTGGAGACCTTCATGGGTAAAGGGTCAGGGCGTCAGAAAAGACCAGCCCAGCTTCCAAGGTTTAGAGTTACCCATCCTCCCATGTGGGCCCCCGTAGACCGACGTCCATAAAGTGTGTGCCTGTAAGTGTCTGCCTCTAGGCCCACCTGACCATCCTTTCCTCTGTGGTCTGTGTCCTACAGAGGATCAGAGAGCTGGACACACAGCAGGGAGATGGTCTGAGGGCTGTTAGGAATCAGGGCTTGCCTGGGGCTCCTAGTCCTGGGACTCAGGAAGCTCCAGTTTGCATCCAAACCTGGCCACTGTGGAGAGGAGACAAGAGTGCTGTCAATCAGGCTGACAGGAGGCCTGACCCAGGAGACATAGAAGGAGACCTCTAAGTAAAGTGACCAGATTTTAACATTGGTAAAGCGGGACACCATTGACTGGGGCGGGGGAAGGGGGTTCTTGATTAAAAATTTGGTCTATTTCCCGCCGTTCCCTAGCTTGTCGTGCATTCTTTCCAAAAATTGGGACTTTTTTAAAACGCCGCGGAACGCGGGACAAATTGTTAAAAATTGGGACTGTCCCACCAAAAGCAGGACATCTGGTCACCTTACCTAACGCCTCCCTTTAAAGTCTGGCTGAGGGGCCTTCCCAAATGACTCTTCTTTACGAATCAGTAACCGATCAAAATAAGCGTCCCTTTACACGTACACTGAATCGTGCTTTTCTCTGTTACACGGCCTATCCTGTCATCCACACAGCTAGAGCAGACTTCTTCATGAGCAGACTTCTTCATCTGCAGACCCTGCCTTGGCCAGTTCTGCTTCTGGAATAAGGGTTTGGGGCAGGCTCTTTGAAAATGAAAGATGCAGGTGAAAGAAACGCAGCCTGCAGAGACCAGGGCTCGCCGGACCCCTTCATTTCCATCCTCGGTGCTCAGCACAGACTAGGTGGGGAAGTGGCTGAAGCACTTACCTTCCCGGGTACGTCTTCCAGGGGTCCCCTTTGTGGGGACACAAGCTGCCTTTGGATGCAGATTCCTCAAGCTTAATGTCCTGCCCCACCTTGGGTGCTGTTAGGAGAATGTCACCACTTAATGGCCCTGTGCACGTCACGTCACTGGGGACTGGACTAGGAGTGGAGCTCTGCAAAGGAAACGGGGTTGGGAAGAAGACGCGGCTCACTTACTGTTCCTGAGAGCAGAGGCAGAGCCCAGAGCAGGGGCCTGATTCTGAGTGACCTTGGCTCTTCTCACAGTTCTGTCTACTCTGCTTACCCTTTAAGCTTTCACTCAAGTCTCCATTGCCTGGGAAACCTGTTCCAACTGTCCCCTACCTTGTGTCGCCTCTGCTTGCCGCAGCCTGGCTACCTGTGGTCATTCCCGGGCCCTCGGTGTTGTGCTATGGTTTGTCTTTCCTCTCTCATTCTCTCTCCCTACCCACATCATAAGCCCCTTAAGTGGCTGGAGGAGGAATGTGGGCGGCCATGTCTCCTGTGGGTGTCTCAGCCACCATCACAACACTGAGCTGGCTGCAGGGTCTCTACTACATATTAGTTGTTGGTGACAGTGGGGTGTGAAGTAGTGGTCTGCTTGCCTTTTCTCTGTTAACATGTACTTTTTTTTTTTTTAAGATTTATTTTATTGTTTGAGAGAAGGGGTGGTGTGGCGAGAGAGAGAGTCAGAGACAGAGAGAAGGGGGAGGGCCCAGAGCAGTCTCCATAGTTGCATGTCATCAGTTGTGACGTGGTTTCACTCCACACAGGTGGAGGTGGGGCGGTGGGGGTCGGAACCCAACTGGAGGCTTCCGGCATGGGAGGCGAGAACTTCCACCACAGTCACCTTGGTGGTTACCAGCTGCGTTGCAGTTCAGCACATGGGATCTGCATGAGCCAGGGACAGGAATCGAACCCCAGACTTCACGGTTGTGCTCAACCACTGAGTTGTCCTGACAGCCCTCTGGGCTCTTTTGGATTAGGGCTCTTTTTACCTCAAAATCTGGGAAATCGAAGGCCAGAGATGGTAACTAGTTTTGAGGCAAGCATCAGTTCCGTCCGATGGATTGTGGGTGCCTAGAATCTGCTGCTGTGTACCCCAGGCGTGGCCGGGCTCGGTGGGGAAGGGTGCTTAGGTCAGTTAGCAGCGTCTGCCATGGGCACGGAGCAGTAAGGAGCAGCAATCGTGCCACAGATTTGCCGTGCTAGATCTCATCCAACTGCTTCATCTTATGGTAGAAGAGACTGAGGCGCAGAGAGGGGAAGTGACTCTATCCAAGGAAAATCAATTTCCTAAAAGGACTTCACGCTCCAGGCGATGAGCTAACCCATTGGCACCATTCGCAGGCGGCCTTGTCGAGCACGGTCTCGGTAAGACCATCCTCCCCTTCGCTTTGCGGTGGGGGGTTTTGACATGGGAGGACATATTAGGAGACGGCATGACTCAGATCTTCTGAAGCCACTACAGAGCATATAAAGCCCTCCACAGCTTTTTCTGATTTTCGGCTTTCTCACAGTAGTTGAACTGATTTTTTTCTTTCTTTTTTAATGTAAATAGACTTTCCCCTCCGTAGCCAGCCAAGTCACCCATCCCGTGAATCAGTTAGAGTATGGTGGCTGTTATGACCTCACAATGGAGAGAGTCGGAAAAAGGCAACCGGATGTTATAAGAATTTGTGCTGCTCACTCTGAGATCAATCCCCAGTGCTCGCTGGGACTTGCTCTCTTAATTCCTGGACGTTGGCCGTGCCCTGTCACATCGCTTGGAGGCCACTTAGCATTAGCATTGACTTCATTCTGCATGATTTCCATGCTAGTTGTTTCAACGTCTCTAGCCCCAGTTGACTGTGGACTTCTCCGGGGTGGGGGCCATGACTTATTTATTACTGTGTTCCCCCACAGTCCAGCAGGCCCCCCTGAACTCTGCCTGCTCGCTGGTTCATTCACGCACGCATGCCTGCACGGGAACCATTTGTGGAGTGCCTACCTTGTCCTACTCATGATGGGAGGAACTGCTCAGGCCAGACGGGTCAGGCAGACATCATGGACTGTTTAAATGCTCCTGAAGCCAGGACCCAGATGAGTGTGACTTCTCTTTGCATAGCTTGACACCTTCTAGGGTGGTGGATGCATCGATGCAGAGGCATCTCTTGTGAACAGGCAGGTTTGGAAAAGCTTGGGAGAAAGTGATAGTTCTTGGAGGGGAAAAAATATATGTGCAGCTTCAGTGTCCTGGCTACTATTTCCCTTCTTTTATTCTCTTCCTGTCTTTTTACATATTTTTTATGTGGAAAATTCCAAATATACGCAAAAGTAGAGGGAAAAGTATAATGAACCCTGTGATCTCATCACACAGCAATTAACTTTAACTCATGACCAAGCTTTTCTCTGTTCCCAACTCTGGATTATTTTGAAGCAGAGCCCAGATCTCATAATCATTTCATTCATATGTTTTAATGTATATTGCTAAAAGATAAGGGATTTAAAAAATGATACTCATAATGCCATTAATAATTCCTTAGCATCATCAAATATATAGTTCTGTGATTGTCTCATAATTTCCCCCCTTTTTTTCTTTTAAACAGTTAAATTTTTACTGGTTTCATTCAGTATCCAAATCAAGTTCATGCACTGTGACTGGTCAAGATGCTTTGTAAGCCTCTTTTAATTTCTAGAAATTATTCTTCACGAGGGGTAACTTTGTTCTCCAGGGGCACTTGGCAATGCCTGGAGACATTTTTGCTTGTCAACTAGTGGGTGGAGGCCAGGGGTGCTGCTAACATCCTACAATGCTCAGGACAGTCCCCACAATGAAGAATCACTGACCCCAATATCAAGAGTGTGGAAGCTGAGAAACTTTGACCTAGAAGTTCCCCCTTTCTCTCTTTTTCTTTGTTGAGGAAACCAGACAATGCGGAAGCCCTTGCGGAGCTCCCCCGCTGTGGACTGTGCGCCTCACACCTTTGGGGTACATTTCAGCACGTCCCTCAGTCCTGAATTTCCCATCACTTGCTGGTTTGGTCTCACGTGTTTTCAAGGTGGGTCCTGGGCCCGGGCCCCTTTGTCTCCTCCCCGCCTTTATCTGCGTCCTTGTTGGCAACTGAGCTGCCTCATGCACAGGCAGCCTGCAGGGACCCCACGGTCACAGGAGGCAGCTTTCAAGGGCCCGGACTCCCCTGGTGGCCCCACCTGGCCTCCCTGTGCATCCTTCTCCCAAGAGGGCGAGTCATCCTCCAGCTTAAGCAAAACATCTATCCTTCCATGGTTTTGAATCTGACACTAAGAAACTTGACATTTACGTAGATGCAAGCTCTCAGAGCAGGTTCCAGGAATGACAGTTATTCTTAATCAAATTGGCCCCCGAAGCCATCTGGAAGCCCTGGTTCCTGCAGTTGGCAGGCTGTGCATCCACACTCCCCAAATCTACACAAGTTGCACACACACGCCACACCGTGTCCCCACCACTGGTCCAGAAGCCAGAGTACTGCAGCCCAAGGGCTGAGGGCAAAGCAGAGCCAAAGGGAGGGAACAAGGCCAGGACCTGGTGGGGAAAACAGCTCAGGGCCCTGTAATTAAAACTTTAAGCCAGGTGAGGTTCTGGCCCAATAATTGCGTAAAGTAAGAAGCACTATCAGCAGCCGAGGTGAGACTTGCCAGAGAAAACAAACAGGATGATTTAAAACTCCAATGGTTTGGGCCTAGGTAGGGCGGTGACAAATGTCCCTACTCAAGTAGCCCTAGGGGTGTAATTAGCACTGCCATCCTCTATCTTGAGGACACTGTCTAAAGGGAGAAAGGAAGATGTTGTCTAAATGACTGAGGGCTGACTGTTTATCACTGGCTACTTGGGGCCCTGGGGTGCCCAGGGGGCTGGGGAGTGGGGCAGCCTGGCCCTTGGAGGTTGCTGTGGGCACACAGGCAGGCTTTTTGTGGGGTGACATGAATTCCATGGACACGGGAGCCCAGTACAGGTGGACCCAATGGGGTCCGGGAAAGCTTCCAGGAGGAGCTCTGAAGAGGAGTGGCCAAGTGAAAGGAAGACAGAAGGACCTGCTGGTCTGACCTGCAAAGAGCGAGATGGGGGGGGGGGGGCGGGGGCGGGCCCCGGGGGCTCCCCACAGCGAACTCAGGGCTCAGAACCAGTCCACAGAGCTGCAGGGAATGCTGAGGAGTTTGAGCAGGGGAGAGACCTCATGTGATTTATATTTCGGAAAAGGTTTTCTGGCAGAAAGCATCTGGGAGAAGAGAGGGAAGCCGAGGAGAGAGGTGGGGAGGGGAGGACAGGACAGTGGCAAAAACGGGGTTTACTTAATGGTTGATAGCAACCCAGCCAAGCAAGGGAGAGAGTGCTTGAAGGCCGTGGAGCGCAAGAGGGGGAAGGAGGGTAACAGGATTGTCTCATGTACTCCTCCCCACACCGCCAGAGGTGCAAATCATCTCTTCGTGAGTAGACACTCCTGGAGCTGTCAAGGTCACGGACAGTAAGTGATGCTGTCTGAATGTGGACGCAGCTCTGACTCTAAGCTTGTCCCAGGCCACCAGGGTCATCCTTCACGTTACAACCTCAACACAATATGCGATTTCTTTTTGAAGGCAGGAAAGTGCATTATGTTTTAGAAAGATTCCGTAGAACAGTTAAAATATCAAAGAGCGCCTTGTCTGGGGAGAGAGAACCTGGTAACGCATGAGGCAGGTGTTACGTGAGGGCGGGACAAGCTCGCACTCCAGCCGCTGGGGACACGGGCTCTCTGCAAGGCCCAATCGTTCTGGGGGGCAGTGAGGGCAGTGAGCGGGTCCCATAGATGAACCATGTCTGACTAGGGACACAGGGAGAGGTGACAAGTGTTTGGGAGTTTAGGATGGTGTGGGTAACCTTTATGGAGAGCACAGAAATAGGACCTGTTGCCATGGGCAACCGTGGCCCGGCAAACCCTACCATTTTTAGACCCACCAACCTAGTGGCTTTTACTGGAAAGTGTGGTGGTCTCTATATCACACACACACACACACACACACACACACACACACACACACACACACACACTTTTAAAATGTAAAGAGTAAGGGGAAAATGTCTATCTGCACCATCTGGCTTGTTCTTTAAATAGCTCATTCCAAGAAAGAAATATGTTCTCCTTGCCTTAATTTATGTCTCTCCTCTTCCCTTCCAGTAGGGCCTGCAGAAGGGAACAGGCGTGGGGGTAGGGGCAGGTCTGCCGCCTCGCAAGGATTCGCCAAGGGCTTTGGTATGCTGCTGCCTACACAGCAGTATTTAACCCAATTACAGGATAATAAGGGCTCAGACAAATTATCTGCAAATAGATACGTCTATATGTAAACCCCCGTATTTAGAACGTGCGTCTGGAGCCAAGGAAGCATTAAGCACTGAGCCAGGGAGGGACTGAGCGCACAGCGTTTTTTTTCTTTTCCCTCTGGTCCCGTGTGTGGAGCTACTTGAGTAAGCCAAATAAGAAATCAGAGGTACAGACTACAGGGGCCTGCGTTGGAGCTGCCCACATCGATAGTTTGTCTCTGAGACCGGCCCCCTCTGGGATCTGTGCCTGCCCAGTGACCCAGCGGACACTGAGGGGTTCTGCCGGGTTGGCCCAGTATGGCCCTCCCACCGACCGCTGTCCCCTGAGGCTGCCTGGTCACCTCCTCCCTTCACCCCTTTCCGGGGCAGCAAGGACAGAGCTCCCTAGAGAAATGCTCACAGTCTGGCTCAGATGGAGCTCTTTCAAGCCCCACAAGCCGAGGCAGAGGGCCGGGCTAGAGGGCAAGGCTGCATTGCGAAGGAACTGAAGCGCATTGGGTGGTTCTAAACCCCCAACCCATGCCGAAAACGCTTTACAGTTCACTTTCTGGCAGAGTAGGAAAACTGAGGCCCAGGGAGAAGGGACTGGCAGGCCACCCAGTTGGCTCCCAGGGAAGCTGAGACAGAACCCAGGAACCCTGGTCGTAGCACTCGGCCCTCATAACAAGGCTGGGGGTGTTGACAACGATTCGGCAGCGTGACTCTCCTCTGAGAACACAATTTAAAGGAGAAACTGCAATCCATTTTCTTTGCTGTTCCCTAATCATTTACAACTAGAGGGGGAAGTGTTCAACTATGAGGTGGATCATGTGTGCAATACAAGTACAGACGGCATGATGCAGAATGCCTTTGTTGCCACCGTGGGGGGCCCGTCTGCACGTGGGGGTCCGTCTGCCCGTGCCTGTGCGTGATGGAGCCCTGCCCTGAGTGCAGGCCTGTGTGTGTCTGGGAGCGGGTGTGCCCTTCAGCTCAGGACTGCCCTGTATGAACCATCTTGTTGGTCTTACGGTTTGCACTTGTGGCACGTTGCTCCATCTGCCCACTGCTGCTGGCCTGTCCACAGTTTCCTCAGTATGGTGTGTCCTGCGGCACCTTCAAAACCCTGGTCTTGAGACAGGGTGTTTGCTGTTGTACATGGGGCGCTCAACACCAGCCCACATCTAGGTCTTGGGAAATAGTTTTGGTTCCCCGGCCGAGGGAGGTGGAGCCGTGGCAGTGGCCCTCCCAGCGGTTGGGATGAGGGGTGTGGTTCTCGGGTGAGGCCTGCTTGAGACACCTTGACAGTTTCCCCTGTCATTTCCAGGAAGGTCTTAAATCAGTGTGAACATCTGCGACGCTTTGAGGACCGTGGCAGGGTCTGGGGGAGGCTGTGGGAGGCTGTGGGAGGCTGTGGGAGGTAACGAGAGTGAGGAGGAGGGAGAGGGGTTGGGAACACGCCCGGAGGCCCAGCCTGAAAAGTCCCCTGTCTGAGATCTTGCAAGAGGCCCCCAGTCCACCCATGGTCCGGTCTCCTGCCCGCTTCTACCACCTGTTTTTAGTACCAGGGCTTTTCATTCTTTTCCGTTGCCAAAGAGCAGGGGGCAGTGGAACAGGGGCAGCTGAGCGTGGAGCAAGGCGAGGGAGCGCTAGAAGGAGCAGGGGGGTGTCTGTGTAGCCGGGAGGCCTGGTTTTTGTCCGTCGCGGTGAGGAGGCACCCAGGTGTTTTCACGCAGCCCCCACCGCAGGCCTGGCGGGTGGGAGTGGATTTCATTTCTCATTTGCCAAACTACACTTTCAAGAGGTGTCAGATACCGAAAACCCTCCCCCCGCCGCCAAAGCAAGCATCTGGGGCAGGAGAGGTCCAGAAGGGGCTGCAGACGGTAGGAGAAGACGCGGGTTCAAAAAGGAAAAGGCAGAAGCAAAAACAAGAAAAAAAAAAGTCCCTTCACGTAGCGTTCCAAGTCGGCTGTTTCTTTTTTAAAGTAATAGGGTAAGCTCCGCACAAAGCCAGTGAGCCTGTTTTGTATTGCAAAGGAGAGAGCCTTCTTGGCACAGGTGGGGCTTTGGGGAACCAGGTCTTTGTAGGACAAGGGAAGGGGCTGTGGCCAATGACCCAAGGTGCCCGGACCCTCCGGGGAAACCCAGAGGGAGAGAAGAAGTGGCAAAAAAGGGCGTGAGGGAAGCATTGGGAGGGAAGAGGGGCCCGAAGACACGAGCCCGGGCAGGTCACTAAGTGCCTGGTCTCAGGCCCCTCAGCTGCCAGAGGGGGTCAGGCTGACAGGAGCTTGGGGACCCCCACTCGTGCCTCCCTGCCTCAGTCCTTACGTCCCAATAACTGTGATGACTGCTACCCCTTCTATAGGGTTCAGAATTCTTCTCTCTAATGCCTCATAAAAGCATAAAATTAAGACATTCTGGGAAGCCAAAGGAATCTGGTTTAAAATGTGCACTTGGGGAATGGAAGGCATTAGGAGAATGCTCATGTCTGGACTACTCTGTTGTTTTCTTCCCGTTTTCTCTTCAAATTAGTGAATGAGTCACGGTCGTCGTTAGGCCTATAAAATGCTCCAGAAGGCAGACTCAGGGAGGGCTAGGGTCTGACAATCTCATTTTCTCTGGCTTTTTGGATGGTTTGGACCCATTGCTGGTTTTCTCTTCCTCTTTCTATCTGTCTCCAGAGAAAGGCTCTTTCCCATTAATAAGAAACACAACTTCAGCCCCTGTCTCCTTCCTCCTCCCACCCCAGGACGAGACTGCTTGTCTTGAATAAAATCCAGCCACGTTAAGGGATAGATATAGGGGTTCTCCCAGAATCTGGGGGGCCAGGCTGACCTGACACCTCAGTGGGTTGAGTCTGGCTTCTTACTGTGCATTGCTGATTCCTCCCCCAGTGTCTGCCTTTGGTTGGCTCCCCAAACCAAGGGCACCCCCTTGGGGTGAGTTAGAACTAGTCCAACCATTGGAGGGTCAAAGGACTGTCCTTTATTCTAGAAAGGCTTCTGGTGCCTTTCCCCATCTCCTTCCTGTACTTTAATGATCCATCCCACCTGGGCCCATGTGGTCCAGTCTCCTTCCTGCTGCCTACCAGCCCTGCCCTCCTGCCCCCGGGCATCACTTAGTCACAGGAAACTTCTGAAGTGGCCACGTTCCACAATTATTATTATTTTTTTTAAAGAATAATTTTTTCTCTATGTAATTAATTAATCAATTAATTTTTTATTGTTTTTGTCAGAGAAAGCGAGAGAGAGGGAGAGAGAGATACAGAGACAGAGAGAGAACTGAACTGGGGGAACTCCCAGGTCAGCACATGGGTCCACACGGGCCGGGGCCGGGATTCGATCCTCGGTCCCCGGGGCTGCAAAGTGAGCGCCTAACCCACTGAGCCATCCCGGCTTCCCCAACACAATTATTTCTTGAGGGAGCTCCTTTCCTCTACACCAAGAAGAGCACCTCTTCCCTAATGCCGGCATAGAAATTGCTCGGATAACAGAAGGAGGGTTCCGAATTTGAACATCTCCATACAGAACCCCTGAGCAGCGCTCCTCCAAAGCCCAGGCAGTTATTGCTCTAAGATGGAGACATGACATCCGGGACCTGCCTCTCCATCCAGTGTTTATGGGCTTCTGTGTCCTCTTCTCTTCCCCAAGGAGAGAGGGGAGCACAGACGTATTTTATAGAGCTCCTACTATGCGCCCAGAGTTGTATATTTTTATGCCCCTTGGACCCTCTGATTGAATCAAGAAGGCTGCTGAGACCTTCGCTGGTCAATAGGCAGCCGAAGGCCGCATGCTGGGCTCACACCCAGACTCCTCATCCTACAGGGCAAGGGCTGCCCGCCTCCTGGGGCCTCAGGCCCCTTCCCAAGCTCTGGCTTTTTCCTTTTTCCTTCCAGAAGGCAGAACTCGCAGCATCCAAGCCCACAGGCTCAGCACTGGGAGTTCATCTTCGCTTAAGGCTGGCTGGCCTTCTGTGCCATGATCAGGTCTGGGGGAGGAAGGAGTATCAGGGGGAGGGCTGGTGAGCCCAGACCCTCCCCCATTCCCCCCTATCTTCCTATCCCAGAGGATATTCAAAATGCTTGAAGGTGTTGTTCCCCAATTAGATGAAGAAAATGTATGCCTTAGTCCCAAGCCACATAGCAACAGCTAGGTAAATGATCCAGTATGTATCAGATTCACTTCACTATAAGTTTCATTCAATTACAACACTAAATTCTACATACATATATTCCATTTGCATAGGTTTTTGCTTGTTACTTTACGGCCATTTGTTCAAAATAAACTGAGGCAACACTGTGTGTGTGTGTGTGTGTGTGTGTGTGTGTGTGCATGCCAGTTTCAGAGCCAGGAAAGAAAAGCTGATGTTTATGCAAGATGTGATTATAAAATAATGGCTCTGTTTTTTTCAGTAAACAGCTGAAGACTCCAAAGACATTCCATTGGAAAGCCCCCTCCTATGCCAGAGAAGTTGCCATCACTCAAGTGCCTCGTGGCATCTCCTCTTGGAATCGTCTTCGGAGTCCAGTTGTGTGGGCCACATGGAAAAAAAAATAAACCACTCTGCCCTACCTTGTTATTGACCGAAAAATTTTATTACCCAGTATGATTACTCACCTAATTCCTCAGGATTGGCCTCAGATGGCTTACAATTACTTCTAAGTATCAGATCAACCCTCAAATGATGAGAACTAGAAACCTTTAAAAGCCATTTCCAAGAATGCAGAGCAGACTCTGGGAGCAGTTCCCAAAGAACTGAGACCCAGGCAGTGTTGGAGGGCGGGGCTGGCATTGAGCTGAGCCCTGAGTGATACTGCAAACACTCTACACAATGCACCAAGAAGTGCTTTTCCTGCCTCTTCCTTCTTTGGAGTCTCACAGCAGGGACAGGCATAATGACAATCACCTGACTGTACAGGAGGAATTGGAAGCGCAGAGGACATCCTGTGTCTGAGTCACACAGCTAGCAAATAGAGTTGGGACTCGAAATCAACGCTTTGTGCGCCTGTGAGCACAGTGCCCCATCCTCCTCTGTCCCTACAGCATCTCAGGAGGTGGCGGCTGTAGGCTGGGCCCCCCTGGTAGAGGACTCCTGTAGAGAAATGGTGCAGGGTGAGGCCGAGAGGGAGGCCTTTGGAGCAGATCAACACGTATGTCAGAGACGAAGGCTGTTGCTACCGGCTATGGACCAGGGGTGGGGACAACACAGGGCCCACAGCATGACTTCTTTCACTGGGACATGGATGCCGACCCTGCAGGCTGCTTCACTAAACGTCTGCCCCGATCATCCTTCCTGAATTCCAGGGGCTGACCCCTTGCAGCCAGAGTTCTGCTGATAGCCCAGGTATACCACGTGGTGGTCCCACGTGAGCCATGGAAGGCGGAGGTGAGCAATCGAGGTGGCCACTGGATGTGATGACATCAGAGCCCTTGGGAGAGCTCTTTGTTTGTTCTGCAGCCATCCTGATGGGTCCCTAACATCACAGGTGTGGAGTTTCTGCTGATTGTGCCCTGGTGGGTGTGGTTGAGTATTATTCCTACCTTGGTTCCTTGACCTTCCAAGAAATTTTGTAAACTCCCCAATATGCTCTAATAAGTCCCCTTTTCATGCAAACTAGCTAAAGTGAACTTTTTCTGCAGCTAAGACCAACTAAGCACTCTGGTCAATCCATCCTTCTGTTTATTGCACAGATATATTCTTTCCTTCAAACAGTTTTATTTAGCACGTACCGTGTGTCAGAATTTATGCTTTGATATGCATTTTTCTTATTTAATATGACAACTGTATGGTGATATAATTATATCCACACGGAGAAGAATAAACTGAATCTCAGAGAGGTTAAGGGACATAACTTAGGCCACACAGCTAGATTTGGACAAGATTTTTAATTTGCTCACTACTTCATGACCTAAAACTTTCAGGACAGGAAAGCTGGGATGGCTCAGTGAGTTAAGTGCTCACTTTGCAGCCCCAGGGTCCAAGGATTGAGTTCCGGCCCCGGCCCTTGCAGACCCATATGCTGAACTGGGGTGTGGACTCAGTTCGGTTTTTGCTGGGGCAAGCTTCCCATGTATGGGAAGCCCCCGGTTTGGCCCCCAGCTTGCAGGGGCGTGCCTCCCATGCAGAAGGCCCCAGCCCGGTTCCCGCCCTGCGCAGCCCCTGCCCACCTGTGTGGAATGAAACTATGTGGAAAAACTGATGACATACAACTGTGGAAACTGCTCTGGGCCCTCCCCCTTCTCTTTGCTTCTCTCTTTTCTCCGTCAAAAACAATAAAATGAATCTTTTAAAAAAAATTCAGGATAAATTAGACAGAAGGATGGGCTGGTGTAGTAACAAAGCCATGTGTCTTTTAGAGACAGGAGATCCAGCATGTCAGTTGGGGCATTGGGAGGGGCCCTGGCTGCACACCTTTGGGAAGGGTTCGATGCTGAGGTGCAGAGGAAGGGACTAGAGAACCGGCTAGCGCAGTTAGGCCATTCTGCTGGGGAAGGCCTTTGGTGAGCCCTCGGCCCCTCAGCTCTCCTTCGTGATTCACCCCGTTCCTAAGAGAAGTCTATGTGCAGGGGGGCCACTCCCCTCCTCGGCAGCTCACCCAAGGCCTTCCTGGAGCTCTCTGGACGGAAGGCAGGGGCAGGTGGGGGGACCACTTTAATTCCCTGTTTTCCTCTCTCCGAAGCAAGTGTGTTTGTGTGTTCAGTGCTCTGAAACGAGGGTCTTGAAAAGCCAGCACTTGCTTCCCCTCATTAAGTGACACAGAACTGAAGGCAAAGATTGACATCAACAGATTTGTCCGAGTTCTCACTCCTGGTTCCTCCCCCAGAGCCCCAACCAGGCGGTCCCCCTTGCCCGGCAGGCTTGGGGGTGGCCAGCAGCCAGAAGGGCAGCTGTCTGGCCTGGGACAGCCCTTGAGAGGCTGCTCTCCTGCTTCAGTCCCTCTTCACTCCCTTGCCCCCTCACCTGCTTCGCCACCTTCCTTACCCCGCACTCTCTCCTAATCTCTGCCTCCACTCTCTGTTCCCCTCCCAAACTCCCTCACTCCCTTCCTATCCCTTCATCTTCTCATGTCTCCTACCGCTTTTCTCTTCAGACCCCTCACCCTCCCCTCCCTCATCATTTCCCCTTTCCCTCCCTCTCTCTTCACCTGCTCCCTTTGCTTCCCGGTACCATGGGTCCTCCATCAGCTACGTCTCCCTTCCATCTGCAATCTTCTAATAGAAGCAGCAAACCCGGCCAACTTCCAGAGATACTGGGTGGGATCATTTGTACCGCAATGAATAGAAAACACACAAAAGTGACTTGAACGTAAGAAAATAGTACATTAGGAAGTAGAACTGAAAGCCCAGGAATAGTTCAGCCTTCAGGAGTAGTTTGATCAGGGCTATGTCTCCCTTTCTTTGTGATCCTCTTTGTTCTGCCCTTTTTGGTGGCTTGGCTTCATTCACAGCAGCCTGATTTCCCAGATGGTAGTCAAAGAGCTGCCACAGTTCCAGGTCTCACATCCACATACCATATCAGGGAGAGCGAGAGAGAGAGAGCTCTCCACCCCACTCCAGGTCAAATATTCAACAGGAGTCCTGCGCTTTCCTCTGATTGGGCCAGCCTGAGCCAATCACAAAGGCCCGGAGAAGGTGGAACACTGATTGGCTTAGGCCTGGGTCCCTTCCTATCCCTGAATAAATCACTGTCATGAGGAGAATAAGACTCATGATTGGCTCGTGAATCTGGGAAAAGAATTAATCCACCCAAACAGCCACGGCTGCCGCGCTGTGGGAGAGGGATGGAGGAGGGCTGGAAGGCCGCCACATGGCCTGCCTTTCCAGGGAACTGGTCTCGGGTCTTCAGTCTGAGCCGCAGGACATCCCAGTAAGAGCATGGATTTCAGGTCTTGACAGATCCAATTTGGAGCTCAAAAATTTTGGTCGGCTACTTTCGGTTAAGAATACTTTACTAAGTTACTTAACCTCAGTGAGCCTCAGTTTCCCCAGCTGTAAAATGGGCATAATAATTCCACCTGCCTTTCAGAGAAGTGGCATATGCAGAAGAGTCTGTTGATGCCTGGACGCCAATGGGCACCTGAGTAGGTGGTAACAGTAAGTATAAGATGAGAGGTTTTAAACTCCTGAGCTTGGGGGCAGGCTGTCTGTCGCCTGCCCACTCATCACTGTCTCCTCCCGGAGGAGGGAGCTCTCTGGTTGCATCTGAGTCAGAGGCCAATGCAAGAGCCTCCGGCGACCTGCTAGGCCTCTTCCCCATCCCTCTGCCAGCGAGTAGGGACCCATGGAGATGTAGCTGATTCCATCTGCTACCCCAGGGCATCCTAGGAAATGTTTTCTAGGTGACGCACTCAGAATTGGCAGGCACAGGTCTGAAAATCTTATTTGCTTCAAAAGTATCAAGCAAGATTCTGGAAAGGCATAAAAGAACAGTGTTGACTCTGGGCACTGGTGTGAGGCTTTAGGCCATGGAATAGGCTTTAGGGTCAGACAGCCCTGGTTCCAATCCTCGTGCTGCCACTTAGGAGCTATGTGGTATTGCGCCTCTGAGGAATAATTTCCTCATTTTTATAATAAGGGCTCACTTCATGGGTTTGCTGTGAGGGTTGAGTACAATAGTCTGCGATCAACCTAGGACTGTGTCAAGGAGTAAAAGATTACAGATAAATGTTATTGTTAATACGATCAAATGACAGCAAACTATTTGTATTTGAAGAATCTTCATTACATCTCTAATAGTCCAGGATCTTTTGACTATATTTAGTGTTCACTAAGACTTTTAGGATGCTCTTAGTATCCCCTCAGTTAACATTGCATCAACATGCATTAATTTAAGCAATATTTACTGAGCACCTACCAAATGCCAGGTACTTGGCCAGGAGCTGAAAACACACGGGCTGCTTTGTATGGTTGCACAGGTTGTGCACTGCACAATTCCAGATTTTCAGTCACATCCTAATCTATGTAAATGAGTCCCATGCCCCAGAATTGTGTATATGCACAACCAGCATGGTCACACAAAGTGTTCTACCTAGTCTCTAATCAAATCATCCCACCATTATATAACTGAAAACTCAGATTCATGCAATGAAGAGAAAGCAAGTAGTACAATGAGATATTTTATCAAAAGAAGGCTTGGAGCAACAGCCAAACCATGCAGGGCCTTATTGGCTGAGTTAAAGACTTGGATTTTTATGCTTGAAGCAATGATAAGCCATTAGAGGACTTTTCAAGGGGAGCAATACAATTAGATTTGCCTGCTGAAGATATCTGCTGGCTGTAGTGTAGAACATGGGTTATAGGGGGCAAGTGTGGAAGTAGGGAGTCCTCCGTGAGACCTTTAGGGGAGAGGAATGGTTATGGTTCCAACTAGAGTTGCAGGAAAAACAGAAAGGAGAGACGAATTCTAGTTAACAAGTGTTGGAGTGGGGAGAGAAAAGTCTCGAAGGAGGTTGGCTAGGAGGCAGGAAGCTTTTGTTTGCGCCAAACTTCCTAATAGGCCTTCACGGTGATCCTTACATTTCTATGCATTTGAACAGAGTTTTCTCAGCAGCTGCAAGAGCTGAGCTCTCCAGGGCAAGCAGATGAGGTGGGGCAGAGAAAGAGGCTTGGGGGGACAGAACCCCAGCCCAACAGTTCTGCTCAGAATGATGCCATGTTCTCGGTGACGTTCGGACCATGTCTCTGTCATAAGCTATGCTGGGGTCTTCAAAATGCAGCAGCCATCCTCACCCACAGGTGACAGCAAACCCAGCATTTGAATTCCCCAAATGAGGCTCCTTTATGGAGCCCTGCCCAGGGCCCTGGAAAGATGAGTCAATCCCAGTCACCAGAAGTCTGGGCAGATTGAACCCACCTCAAAAGCTGACCTGTTGGAAAGCCCATTATTAGACTTCTAAACTGACTTAATCCAACCCACAGAGACACACCTTACCTGTATGCAAATCTCCTTTTTACTCTTCACATTGGAGCCGTTAGTCACCCATGTCTCTGGGTCTCTGGAGTTCTGCCCCACAGAAATTGCCCGGGGTGGAGATGGCATCCCCAGGGGCAAAGGTTGCACACAGATGCACTGCTTTGCTTCTTCACCACGAGGTTGGAGAGGGGGCCATTGCCCTGGACCCAGGCACACGGGCCACCTTCCGCTGGAGGGTGGCTGGACCTCTGAGCATCTCTCTCCAAGGCTTAGCTGTGGAGACACAGGTCCAAGCCTAAGAGCTGGGCTCAGTGGTGAGGGACCTGCTGGATGCTCAATCACCCAATGAGTGAGATTTCCAGAATATGACCTGTGCTCAGAGCCAAACTTTGCCAACCAATTCAATTTCTCAAAACAGGACAGTAAGCTATAGGTTTTCTGTTGGAAGATTCCAAATCACTTGTCCTTTATTGTACGCTATTTCTCAGTTCATTGATTCGTTCACTCATTCATTTATTCACTCCCTCCCTCATTTGCTCATCCATTCATAAAAGTGTTTCGAACACCAGATTTACACTGAGGCAGCCCAGATCCAGAACCCTAACCACTGCACACACTTTCTCTCTGGTGAGTACACCCTGGAGAGGAGGCTGACCACTGGCAGCCCGTGTGTCAGTACGGGCATACTGCCTTCCTCGACTGGGTTCCAGGACGAGCACATCAGTAAAGGACAGTAGAAATTGTATTTCTGGGCAAAACCAAGAACTCTGCCTATGCACAGATACAGTTGGGTAGGAGAGTAACTGGTTGAACAACTGTATTCAAGGGTGGGTGTTACCCTGGGGGGGGCTCTTTCTAGAGGAGAACCCCATTCTAGAATGTTGGAACCAACCATTCGAACAAAACTGCCCTCCGCTTTGTCCTGTTGAGCACTTCCGTTAGTGACTGGGAGGAAAAGTGAGTGGTGGTGCCCACGCGTCTAAAGAGCAGGATGGAGAGCCCGCGTGGGCCGTGGGATCCCTGTCTTTCAAGCTGGAGGCTTTGGTGAGACAACTTCCAGGAAACAAAAGCAATGACCGCTTAACAGAAGGAGGCGATTACTGGCAGGTAGGCCTGGCTGAATGCAGTGGGGATGCCGGTTTTGTGGTCTCCTGTCCTAGTCCTAGACAGCCTGGAGCCTTGGGTTCCAATCCCATAAGACCCTGGCTGAGTCAGTCCAAGCAGGCTCCTCACTCAGACTGCAGGCGATTTCCTGTGACTGGACCCCTCAGAAGTGCCGTACGTCAGTCGTGAGATGTGTAAGCAGAATTGGCACAGGAATCAGCTGCGTTGGCCTGGCTTGCACCAGCATTCCTGACGCCTGGGAATGACTGGCTGTCTCCTATTGAGTCCACTCCAAAGCCTCAGCCAGCAGACATCCGTGTCACTGCCGTTTGCAGATGAGCAGGAATTAGTTTCTTCATTGCCAGGCCAAGGACCAAGAAGCATAGAATGGAGAGCAGGTAGTATTTTCTCCTCAGCGGGGAGGAATGAGGAACCAGCTAGGACACAGGCTGCCCTCCAGGGCCCTGCAGAGCCAGGCGGATGTGTCAGTTCCCCTGCTGCTGTAACCAATTATCGCAAACTTCTCCATTATTGTCTCCCCTCCTACAGGCCAGAAGTCCGCTATGGCGTGGCTCAGCCTAGGGCCTTACAAGGCCTACGTCAAGGTGTCCACTGGTCTAGGCTCTTATCTGAATGCTCTGGTGGGGGGTTCACCTTCAAGATCATTCAGGTTGTTGGCAGAATCCAGCTGCTTGCTGGATGTCAGCCTGGAGCCTCTCTCAGCTCCTTAATGCTACATTCCTCATCAGTGCGCTCCCTCCACCTTCAACAGCAAGAGCACGCTGAGTTCTTTTATGCCTTGAGGGTCCCTGACTTCCATGCAAATAGAGCCCCACTTGCCTCACAGCCTGCCCCTGAGCTGGTCCTGCTGAGTGTCACGGTCCAGACTGGTGATGTTGTGTGCCGTAAACATAAATTGTTGTCAGTGTGACATTGCTCAAATAAATTGGTATTTCTACCTCAAGTGTAAGAATACATGTGGTAGACACATACTGACTCACCACGTGTAGGTGCACACAAATGAGTCCACCACTGGAAACTGCAAAGTATGAGTGTGTTTTCTTGTAATCGGTGACAAGTGTTTATTTTGTAGTTTTTAAAAAATAGTATTTGTTGGTCTACAGCTGGAATTCCATGTATGGGCTAAAAAGGATCTCAAAAGACAAAGGATAGAAAAGAGGTGGTAACTGACTATGGTATCATTCTCTACCCTACACACACACATGTATGCATGTACACACACAAACATACAAACACATGCTTTGCGCGCACACATACACATGCACATGCAAATGTACATACATGCACATGCACATACGTAAAAACTGGGAGTCTACATTGTACTATTTCAGGAATGTAACACAAGTTGATGTCTAGCCAAGACATCGCTACAGTGCACAGCTTAACATTTCTTGGGCTCCTTTATTCCTATGTAAAGAAGCTCAGAGGCAAGATTTGGTAGCTGAATTAATTTGCCAAGGAAGGTCAATGTTCTTCTTCCTACCTGTTCTCACCAGCCACGCATGCTCCCTTGGCCTCTCCTGTTTTTATTCCCACGATCCCTCTCTGCCCACCTCTCTATGTGGCACCCTAAGAGTTTAATAATGCTGTGCAATGATTAGTTTAATGATGTCGCAGAGGTGGGAGTCAAAGTGACCCTGTAAACAAATGAAGTGTTTACTAACTATAGAAAAAAGGTTTGTGATTCCTTTGATCATATGTTTCTTCATTTAATAATTACACGTTAGTCTTATAGAAGTGCCACAGCCCTGTCCTCATGAAGCTTGTAACCTAGTGGGGAGGCAGACAGTCACAGAACTACACAAATAGATGCCTCATCACACTTTGTGATAGATGCTATGCAGGACCCTCACAGAGTTGCTGGAGGCGCTGAGAGCCTCTGACCGGGTCAGGGGTTGAGTGGGCGAGTGGTGAGACAGGCTAGAGCGGAGAGAGGGCTGGGAATGAGCCCGGCAAATGAGAAGGCCGCAGGCAATGGTGTGCTGCCGCCTGCGGGTACCGGCTTGCTAGAACCCACTGTGCACATCTTCCAACTCCGCGTCTGGTGTCTTCACACCAGTGGCTTGGAATAAGCCTTATTGGGGTATTTACACTGCAGAAATCGGTGACTGCTAGAAACTAGGGCTTCTTTCCCTGGAGAGCCAGGAGTATTTGCTAGCACAACGCTGGGCAAAAGGGTGCTTTCTGGGCATGTGTGAAGACCAGGTGCTCATAGTCATTTAAAGTCCTTTGTTCACAAGGTTCTGCAGGCTTTGCCAAGGAGGTACAAATTCTCCCATGAGATGCATCACAGAACACTGTTCTGAAACACTCCCCATTTAGGGCTGTGGGGCTGGGTGCATCGAGTGCTGATGAGAAAGAGCGAGCTGGCCTTTTATGCTGTTGGTGTGGCAATGGCAACAGCTCATCAGAGGAGGATCTTGATCTCACAGGGAGCTCTCTAGGTCTCCCCAGGACTCACAGTTCTCCTCAAAATGCAACTGCAGTCTCTCTAAGCCCACTCCTGGTTACCCTCTTTTGTAGACCATCTGCTAAGAGTAAAGGTAAACAAAAGAGGATTCCTTCCGACCCCCCACCCCCTTCCTCTGCTCCCCAGATCTTTCCTTCTTTTGTGATTAGTTCACACCTCAGTATGCAGGCTTCTTACATCTCCAATAATTGGGTATATTGTATCCTCTAAAACAGGGGTCCAGCCCCCAGACCATGGACCGCAGTGGTCGGTGGCCTGGTAGGAACCAGGACACATAGCAGGAGGTGAGCAGCAGGGAAGCAGGTGAAGCTTCATCTGCATGTACAGCCACTCCCCATTTCTCATATTCCCGCCTGAACTCCGCCTCCTGTCAGATCAGCAGTGGTGTTAGATCCTCATAGGAGCGCGAACCCTATTATGAATTGTGCATGCGAGGGATCTGGTTGCACGCTCCTTATGAGAATCTAATGTCTGATGATCTGAGGGGAAGCTGAGGCGGTGATGCTAGTGCTGGGGAGCAGCTGCAAATACAGATGAACGTTATTACAATGTAAGAATAATAGGAATAAAGTGCACAATAAATGTAATGCCCTCAAAGCATCCTGAAACCACCCCCTTCACCCCATCCATGGAAAAATTGTCTTCCACAAAACCAGTCCCTGGTGCTGAAGAAGTTGGGGCCCGCTGCTCTAAATGTCCTTCAGAAACCCACTTCCTCCAGGAAGCCTTCCCTAATCGCTCCACCTTGATGCTCTATTATTTGGCATCCCTTAGCAGATGTGCTTCTTATATTTTATCCGTGAGGTTGGTTGCTTTGTAACCAGCCTCAGGTTAATTCACAGGCGTGCCACTGGACTTGCTAATAAAGTCTAAGCTCCTCAAGGTCAGAGAGTACATCTCAATATTACTATGATTGTTATTTGTAACTCCTAAAAAAGGCTGAAATGAGGATGGGGGCTTGGAGACAAGACCCAAAGCTTAGTCAATTATTGTAAAGATGTAACAGAGAGTTCTAGAAAGGAGGTGAAAGGGCAGAAGAAGGGCTGTGTTAGCCTGTTTTTTTACCTCCCTGTTCAAAGTGAGACGACATGGCAGTGGACTTGATAAACCCAGGGCGTATATACGCCCCTCTAGTGGCCAGCTGTGTGACCTTGGGTATATTATTCCAATCTCTCTCTCTCTCTTTCTGAATCTCATATTTCTCATTCCCAAAATGAAGACAACAAACCCACCTCAGGGGCAGGTTGTGAAAGTTAAACCAGAGAGTGCTCGTGAACTGTACGTGGCAGGGCACAGAACGTCACAGAACGGCTGTGTCTTTGGCCTTGACAGAGAGGTTGGAAAGGGTCGGTTTCCTTCCCCCCACAGGACATGACATTGTTTATTCTTAGACTTTGTCTGTCTGGCTCATTGTTTCACTAACATCTAGACCAGGCTCTGCACATAGTAGGTACTTAATATTTGTCGAATGGAGAGACCAAACGTGGTGTAGCCAGCTGCCACAGAGCAGTTGTTTATTTCCCCAGGAACCGTGAGGTTTTCTGGTAGCATTTCCCCATCTCTTCCTCTGCCTATGGTAGCGTCCTCAGCTGGTGCCATTATTCACTCTGCCTTCCACTGCCCAGGAGGCCCTGGCGTCCTCAGCTGCAGTTTCCACCCCCCTACCAGTCCCTGCCTGACTTCTCTCATGCAGTGCTTCCTGTGACAGGCTGCTTTTTTAAGGCGATGCACATTCTCTGACCTAACTTGTCCCAGTGGTCACTGGGTCACCCTGTGGTTTGAGGAAGGTCAGCCCTGGATGGTTTTAGTTTGCTTAAGTAGAATCCAAAGGCTACCAGCTGAGGGGGCTCAGTGAGGTGTGCCAGGTGGTGGGTACCCCCATCCCCCAAGCTCTGGCTTCTTCCCCCAACTGGGGCCCACCCCCAGCTACCCACATGTGTAGGAGTCATCCAGGGTTGAGGGGGCTCCCTCTCCTTTTATTTTTTCAATGCTTCAGCTCAGCTACGTATCACCAATACCATGACTTGGGAGAGGCTGTCTGGGCCGACAGACCTGGATCCACTTCAGGTCCCCACGTCTTTCTAGGAAGAGTCATAGGGTGCCCAACAACTCCTGACTCCCAGGGGAAATGGGAGCCATCAGCATCAGTAGGTCCCTTCCTCACAAACTCGATGGCAACACCCTGGGCGGAGACTGCTGGCTCTGTCCGGCTGGGGGAGATGACCACCAGAAGCGACTTGGCATAAGTCAGCGACCCCTGATCCACAGCCTTAGGATTCCCTGGGGACCTGGGCGTCCCTTTCCGCAGAGCAGCTGTCAGCCCTCTGAGCCCCTCCACAGTCTGCTCCAGGGATGGCAGTCAGGACACCAGACCCAGGCTCCTGTGTGTCATTTCCTGTCCCTCCTCCGCTTTCTTGTTGCCCCCCCCCCTTGGCTCTTTAAGTGGAGCCACAACTCAAAATTGTGAGCAGATGACCGTGTAACTGAGGTGAACTCCAGGCCGTCACGACATCACCCTTGTTCTAAAACCTTGCATCTTGGCTCCTCTGACGAGCTCGCATGCACTTTAGGGTTTGGCTCCAAAGCCTCACTTACTCCATGTTACCTAAAAAGAGCTCCTTGCGCTCTGCAAACGTCCCCTGCCACTGAGGTCGACTGCAACTCCTGTAGCAACCACACCGATGTTCTGAGCGAAACATCAGAGGCCCGTGATGCTTCTGGTTCCTTGGCGTCCTTCTGCATAAACTCTGCAACCACCAGCCAAGTGTTTCTCAAGTCCCTGTAGACACCTTCATGTTTTCAAAACATAGAAAGCAATAGTGAAGCTCAGCTGCTCGCAGACCACACACACATCATGGGGACAGAGGCAGAACTCTCCTCTCTCCACTTATATCCGTCTAGTTTTCTATATCTAGTTTTCTTCCAGGAGCAGCCCACTGTTGTTTTTGTAATACATTTCAGATGGTCAAGTTCTTGGATGGTAGGTTTGACCCTTATCTTTGGGCAGGAGGCCAGTAAGAACACAGTAATAGTCATAAAACAATATTTCTATAGCCCCGAAATGTCCCAGACCCTTCCCCTGGCTCCAGACCTCTTCTCCAGCTCCTTCTGGCCTTGCTGTGATATCTTCTTGAGTCTTGGCCATGGGGGTCTCTGGCTCGAAGGTCACTGTCTTAGCTGGAGGCTGTGGTGACTCAGTGGTTTTTTCACTAAGGCCTCTTCTGTTCCTGACACTGGCCGGTAGGATCCAGATTGGGGCAGCTTTCAGTGTTCTCTCAACCCCATTTCTGTTCTGAGTGCTGATGACCTAAATTGAACACAACATCCTTCACCCCCACGACAGCCCCCGAGGTGATCAGCCCTGACCCACGACACAATCCTCTTTCCTTCCCAGCCTCCTTGCTTTGGGACTCTGGCACAGGTCCAGGTGACCTCGGTCGGAGGGCTTTGGGTCAGGAGCTTGCGATAGGAGGTGATCGGGGCTGCACACACTCAAATTATGTAAGAATTTCCCTGTCTCTCTGGAGATAACCCGTTGTCCTTACATCAAGCATATGCATTTGTACCTCTCTTCCCTTGGAGAAGTGACTCTTAAAGGTGGCCCAGGAGTGGGAGTACTTGGGGGGAGGGTGATTTTTAACCCTTTCTCTCATATATGTAGAGATTTGGATGTGTCCACTCTGCACGGGTGCAGTATTCACTGCCAAATTGACTCTTGGTACTCACCACCGTTTAGGGCCCCAACACCTCTGTCATGCAGGGGCTAGAAGCCTGGGAACTACATTTCCCAGAATCTATTGCTGACAGACTTCTTCTGATTTAGCTCCCTCAGTGAGAGGCAGAAGGGGAACACAAGCCATATTTTCTCACTAGCAGTGGTGGGCAGACACACTGGTTTTGGCAGCCACCCCTGGATTTTCCCCCGTGAATCACCTGCCTCAGTGCCACAGGCAGCTCTAATAGCTAGTAGCTCTAGAATTAGTAGTGGTTACTGTGGGAGTAACTTCCGGATATCCTGAAATCTAACAGTGAAACAGAGCTAACACCAGCCTTCCCTTCCCTCCTCCAGCCCTTTCAACAGCCTGGTAAGCACTCCATTGCCTGTATCAACTCCCTTTCTGACTGAACTACTCCAACTGGGATCTGTTTCTCTGGCAGATACACATATCCAATATTCTTCACACCTCCTTCCTTATTAATAGAATCCTGATTTTTAATAGGGCATCCATTTGCCCTGCTAAAAATGTCCAAATGTGAGCATTCTGACTGATAACCCATAGCAAAAGTCTACTAGGGATTTACAGAAAATACTTTGCATTTTTGATACAGGTATTACCTCCTTCTTCTTTGCTTTTTATTCCTGTTTTCTACTTTCTGGCTGGAATTTGGACTCAGGGGCTGGAAGCTCAGCAGTCACATTGTGACCATGAGGGAAAGATCAAAGAAATGGCAGAGACCTCAGCTTGGGATTCTTAAATTCCTGAACCAATACTAGGTACTGCCTCTTCAGGACTTCTTGCTTTATGAGAAAAGAAATTCTCATTAATTCATGTTAACCACTGTTTAGTTATGGTATCTGTGATTTTGAGCCAAGAGCAGACCTAACTAAACCAATAGAGAAGCCCATCAACCTCTCCTCTGGAGATCACTGTCACCTTGAGCCACATTTCTTCTGATGTGTTGAGAGAGAACACTGGTTCCAAACATCTTGTGTTTGGAGAATTGCTTGCAGAATTTCTTCCTTGGCCTCTCATTCAAATGTAGTGTTCTCCATCTGCTTTAATAGCCCCCAAACATGCCCAGGCATGTCTGCATCCCTGGTATATAAACATCTTAGACAAACCATCCAGCATGAAAGCACGTGTGAGATGTATCTAGAATTTCTTACTCAAACAAACTCAACTCTAAAACAAAACTTGTTTCTTTCCTCTTTAGAAGGATTACCTAACAATCACAGTAAGCTGTTATGTGTGAACCAGGATCACAAATTCACACAAATAGGCAACAAAACAACAGAACAAAACAAAACAAAAACCTTATAGTTTTCAACATGGAACAGAACTGGCTTATTTTGGAAAAAGTTATAATTAACATGGGTGATTGAAACACTACCAGGAGTAATAGTGACAGAGAAGTACGTCTGTTTTTGCAAGGTGGTGGGTGGTGTTTTGTTAATTAAAGGGGAAAAATAATTTTGTCCTCAAATAAAGAATTCGATTGTTACAGAATGTGAAAGAAGATAGTGAAGGTTAAAACCTCTATCAATATAGAAAGTAGTTACCAGAACTTTGTGAAAAAAGAATTTTATTTGTCTTAGATTATAATACCTACAAATAATGAGTCTCAAAAAAAGTAATGAAATGTAAAATGTAAAATCTTGCCAAAGCTGGCTAAAGTTTTATGGGCTTATTCATAAGATTATTTTAAAAAGTAAAACTTGTTAGGCATTTATGCAAAATATTATATTAATGCAAAAGTAATACTTTTGTTTTCTTTCTCCTAAAGTGACAAATTCATCTGCTCTTAACAACTAGTAGTAAAAAATTTTTATTTACTGAGATAATAGAGATTCCATACTTCAGAATGACTTTCTGTGCTTTGTGCTAATTCTTTTATGTTTTTGATTATTATTATTTTATGAAAGTATAGTTGACATACAATATTATATTAGTTTCAGGTGTATAACATAGTGAATTGACATTTATGTACCTTACAATGTGATCACCACTCTAAGTCTGGTAACCATCTGTCACCATACAAAGTTATTACAATATTATTGACTATATTCCCTGTGCTGTACATTACATCGCCACAACTTATTGATTTTTATAACTGGAAGTTAACATAGAAAGCTACAAAATTTTCTTACTTTTGGAAGAGCTGAGGTTCTTTAATAGTGTTGTTTCAGGGATCTCAAGACCATTTTTAGGTTTGCTGATTTGTTAGAAGAACTCACACAACCTAGCAGCAGGTTATAATCACTGCTAAGGTTTATTATGGAAAAAGGGTATAGAGAAATCCAAGAGGAAAAGGCTATTCATTATTGATTTAAGATATTTTACAGATCCACTAGGATAGGTGTTACCATGTAGAAAACCGAGAATGATGCAAATGATTCTTGTCCAAGAGCAATGTAAATGAATTTTGTTCAAAGCAGTTACAACTATTTTTGTCTGGTAGAAGAGATAACTCTAAAGGTTACAGTGTTCATTATTGCTCTGTGGGATATTCACCAGTTGTGTATCTAAATTAGTGATGATATCAAAACCTTCTTTCTTTTTTTTAAATTATTTTTTTAAAGATTTATTTTTATTGTTTTTGACAGAGAGAGAGAGAGAGAGAGAGAGAGAGAGAGAGAGATACAGAGACAGAGAGAAAGGGGAGGGCCCAGAGCAGTCTCCATAGTTGCACATCATTGGTTTTTCCACATAGTTTCATTCCACAGGTGAGTGCGGGGCTGCACAGGGCAGGAACTGGGCCGGATCTCGTCCCGGTGAGAACCGAACTGGGGGCACTCCCCAGTTCCCTTCTTTCTTTCAGTCACTATAGTTTGCTCATTCCAATTTTCTTTGACTCAGTCTTAACCATTTTGCTGGTTCCACTAATGATAACCTGTTCTATTGAAAACAAACAAAACCCTGAACACTCAGAATGAAGAAACATCAAACTTGAGATAAGTTTCTCAATGTTTCTTTTAAAATATCATAAATGTTAATCTTCTGACTGCAGGAAAACAAAAGAGATATGGTATGAATCATCAACTGTAGCCTGGAACATCTCCCGACACAGCACAACCAACCCAAACAGCATGTGTTGTGATACTGTAGAAGGACGGGTACAAAACAAATCAAAGAATTCATATTTTGGAATGAAAAACAATTTACAACTTGATTATTTCAACAAAAACACGAACAGCTTATTTTGCTAGTGATATAAATGTGGTATGACAATAGTGCTCGAAATTGGATCATTAAAATTTGAAAGTGCTCATCGCTTAAATAGTTCATCAGAATGGTAATTCCATTCCAGTAAGGAAAGGCTGTAATCATCAGTGAGTAAAAGATGATCATGAGTCAGTTTTTAAAAACAACATTTAAAATTACCAAAGTTTCTCAAAAAAAGTTTATTAAACACTGTCAATAAAGGAACATTTAGAAAGCACTACTAGACTTTGTAACAATATCGAGTGGTTAGTTAAAAATAATTAAGTGTTTTCAGATATAAAATATTTAATAAACTTCAAAATTTAATAATTTCAATATGGGCATATTATTATAGTCTAGATTTATTGTCCTGCTTGTTATAAAACATTTATCCACTAAACCATGAAAATTGCTTCTTGGAAAACTTATATGTACCGTATATATGAAGGCAATAAAATGTCATCCATTATTGTCAAAGTTTCAACTGTTTCACATTGAAGTGTTAATAGTTTGCTTATATGCAAAATTTAAGATTTTGAGGCTAAATTAATAGATTTGCCTATCTTATGGAACTGGAAGTTGTAACATTTGAGATCATATATCTAAGTTTATCATCAATTCTTGAGAAAAAGAATTTTTCATTGAGCAATATTTACATGAAAATCTCATTAGATTGTGTAGAGTACTACCGGTATTATAATGTTAGGAAGAATGTCTTAGATTTCAACCAAAATTTTAGAAAAACGTCAAGATGGTTTAATGTGGTATAATGTAAGTCACTATCTTTGAGAGATGCAATGGAAAATGTAAGTAAAGTAAATCATTTCAAATCTCTCTTCTATAAACTATGTATGCTTTCCACCATTCTTCAAATTAAGCAGTATTAGGGATTAAATAATACATTTGAAGAGCTTAGAATTTCAATAATAAAAACTAGAATAAGATTGAGACCCCAAGAGGCAGCCAGCGGTGTAAGAGCTATGAGAGCTGGTTGGAGCTTGTATCAAGGTATAAATATTTGTTTTAACAGAAATTATGAATAGCAATAATTGAGCATTTTGAAAATAATATTTTTAGAGATTCAGCTTTAATAAATAATATCCTAACAAACATAGCAATTCTTTCTTGAGCTTCATAAGGAAAAAACGTTTCTCGGATGGTCAATTTCGGGACAGCATATAAAACGAAACACAGGAAGCTGTGAATGAGGAGCAGAAGATGCTACGGAGACAAACGGTAAGACATCTACGTGCTCCTGCGAATCCTCTCTCCTTTCTTCTCTGCCCACGCTCGGTCCCATCCAGGCTGACCTGTACGGGCTCATCAAGGGCTCCCAGGTTGGGCAGATGAGAGGATCAGCAAGAGGACTGGGGAAGGAAGGAGTCAGAGATGGGAGGGATGGTAGCCTGGCTGCCGCCCTGCAGAGAGGTAATGCCTGACTTCCTTGTAACCAAGGGCCTTGGGGCCTCCTCCCCACACAGTTCTCTCTCTGAAGTCGGTAACCGCTCACTCGGCTCAGGCCTGGGTGCCGTGAGGACCCCCTTGGGCAGGCAGCCCTTGGGTGCTGCCCTGTCCCTGGTCACCCTTAGTATAAGTCTCTTTGTCACACTTTCCTCAATTACCCAATTTGTGTTATCTCTTCCCTGCTGAGACCCTGACGGATTTATAGCTCATTTGAAACAACAGAAAAGAGTATCTACACCAAGAAAAATACTCTTAGATTGTTTTCAAAGGAAAAAATGTTTAACAACAACAACAACAAAAATATAATAAGTGTTTATGTTCTTTCAATTTATTGACTCCTGAAGTAGGACGAAAAGATATCTGGGTTGAATGTAAACAGAATTAATAAAGTTAGGCCAATTAATTAAATATGACATTCCAATAAATGATTTGTAAGACTCCTTAAATAATGGCAATGTGGATTACATAAAAGTCAGTATTTTAATTTATAATATACGAGTATAATAAGTGGTTGTATATTTTTAATAGTGGCCATGCCATCTACCATAACAGAAGGTGTTCCTATTAATAATATGAATAATGAACTAGATGGTAGAAGCCAATTTAAGTAAGGGAGAACTTGAATTAAAATAATATAATCCAGACTTTATTTATTTTTAACAAAGCAATAGTCCAATTTCTTTGGGTCATTGTCTGGGGTTGAATCATAACCACAATTTTTCATAAAAGTTAGAAAACAGTTAAGGGAACAGGATCCATGATTTTTTTCCAGCTATTGCCTTCCCAGGGATTAGTTCAGAGGAGGCAGAAGTGCATTTCACATCTTAGCTGGGAATGAGACAGACCCCTATGCTAGGCTGACCAGACATCCCGTGTTAAACGGGACAGGAAACAACGGCACTGCCCCGTTTCATGCAGCATGTCTAGGCAGCCCAGTCTCACGGGGCTAAAGTCACGGTGGCAGTAGGCTGACCAGACATACCGTTTTAAACAGGACAGGACTGTTGTTTTCTGTCCTGTTTAACACGGGATGTCTGGTCGGCCTACCTTATTGTCAAGCTCCGAGTGCTGCAGTACACACAGCTGTAAGGACAGCAAGCGTCATAGGATGGCAGAGAGAACCCAGGGGCAGCATTCCTAGTCTGCTCCGTAGGTCTCTGGGAAGGAAAACTCCCAGATCAGTGATAATCCGATTCACCACCTCACTCCTCCCAAGAGACCTGGGGTACAAGTCTGGGAGGGGGCAGGCTCTTCCTGGGGAGTTATGTTTTTAATGACAGGGGGGTGCACAGAGAGGGTGTCACCAGCCATGGGGAAGTACCCAGCTCTCTTCAGACAGGAGTCTCCCTGCAGCTTCAGAGCTCCTGCTGGCAGCCCCACCAGACTCACAGGGGGACCCCACAAGCTTGGAGTGGCACCACAAGGACACGGATCCTCGGCAGCCTCTCTGGAGACAGCACGCAGCCAGGGGTGACTGCGTGAGGTTCAGCTAGATCTGTCAGGGGGACAAAGCCCTGCCTGAGGGAGGGCTTCTGACACGTGGAAGGTTCAGATGCACGTCCAGCGTGGGAGGATGGCTGGAGAGGGGGCACAGAAAAGCACGGGCGGGGTGTGCGGGGACAGGAGGGGAGGCGGGGCATGCCCAGCGGTGCTCCCCTGTAGGCCTTGGCACACCTGCAAGACTGGTGTCCAGAGGTGCCTTTCCTTCTGCCCGCCTTGGACCATGCATTCCCTTCATGCTGGGGGATTAGGGAGAGCGGGTTTTGAGAGAGAACAAGTTCCGCATGGCCAGGCCCAGGAAGTGGACAAGACCCTAAGATTTCCTGCGTTGCTTCAACCCTTTCTCCCACCCCTTGAGAAACCACCCTGGGTGGCAGAATGAGTGTATTTGATATATTTGTGGCTTAGAGTCATACACACTTTTGTCCACACACATCGGTCACACCCCCATTTTGAAAATGTCACACTTTTTTTTTAATGTGACCGTGATGATGACATCCTTACACACTGGAAAGGCATTCTTCTCCAAGGGCAGAGGCAGCTGGAATGGGTAATGGGAGGGGGCAGACGGTTCTAATCCTCCTGCGACTCTCTGGAGTGCACAGAGGAATCTGTCAGCCATTTAGGAACCACAGTGTCAGGCCATGGCTGCCCCCGGAGGAGGCTCAGAGACAGTTCACACCACGGCGGCTGAGGCCGCGGTTTGGAGATGTGTCTCAGCTGAGCCAGCTGTCGGCGCCCAGCCCTGCACGTCCAACCGCCTGGAAGGTGGGCCGGGGCCGCTTTGGTCCTCGTCTCAGGTTGCTGCTCCTTACGTCAGCTCTGGGGAGAAAGGCAGGCGTGTGCAGCAGCGAGGGCAGGGTGCTGTGCGCAGGGGGTCCCAGGTGTGCCTCTGCTGGGTGCTAGGTGACAGCTCTCTCCCAGGGATGGGGTGGACAAAACAGGCAGCTAACTCCACTCCCGGGGGATGACCATGAACACAAATGTGGGTGCCTTACTCAGTGGGCACAGAGGACAGGCCTACAGCAGAGAAGTACAGCTGCCCTCCCTCCCTGGCTGGCATTCCTCTTGGTGGCCGTCACCCCGCTATGCTTCCCTAGGACCATAGTATTTGTTCCCAACAGTCTAAGTCAGCATCATGATGACCACAATTTCCACCCACTGCACCATGAACCACCAATTCGCCTTTCTCTCCCCTGCCTGGTCTCATTTCTCTCTTCTCATTCATTCACGCAACACATTTTATTGAGCATCTACTACATACCAGATCAGGTGCTAAGCCTGGAAAGCCCATGAATTCAGAAAGAGCTGGGTCCGAATTCCAGATTGGCTACTCAAGTAGTGGTAGGACCTCAGGCGTCACTTCATCTCCCTGAGCCTCAGGTTTTGTGGACCATTCTGCATGCCTTAGAATGCGGTGGCGACAATACACAAGATCAATACTTGTAGGGTGCTTTGCACAGGAGGCGATGACTGACTCTTCTTTCCAGTTCTCTCTATCTTTGTAGAAGGTAGTGGTCTTGCTTTGTGCTTCCCCACGTGCCCAGCGGCACCTAGCAGACAGTGTTCACAAAGATCGGGGGAGACACTTCAGACCCTGCCTGGTGACGAGGTGGCACACGGGAGTCACCATGTGTCTCGCACTGGGGGATCTCGCTGTGTCTTGCTAAGCTGGTCATCAGGCAGCAGATGCCCTGGAGACACTGTCACGGTTTCATTCCCTGTCGCTCCCACCCCCGCCTCTTTTGTTAGCAGATGAGCAAACCAAGCCCAGAGGAGGTGGCACCTTGCCAGCAGGGAAGCTGAGCGAAGACGTGGGGAGCGCGCTGGATGCGCCAGGGGATCTGGTTCAGATCACAGCTATGTCACGAACCACATGTGCGCTGGTGCTAAGGCTTTTACGTTCTCGGTGTCTCACCCTGCCTCCTCCGAGGTCGTGAGGTTCGTCCCTGCCCCATCGACTCCGTGAGGTTGTTGGCAGGGACAGGCCTCATATAGGCACAACTGAGATGACATAGAGGATTGACAGAGTTTTGATGATAGGGGTTGTCACTGTTAATTGTTATTGCTCGTTAAACCACATGCACATTTGTGCTGAACAAGATCGCTGTCATGTTGCAAAGAACAGGGGACAAGGGACAAGAGGATGTTGGAATCTCCTGTTTAAATCTGGACACCACAACTCGCTGTGTGACCCTGGGCATCTCCTTGCCTACGCTGCAAACCCAGAGTTGGTGCTCGGTCATCGGTCACGTCCCTCTGGGATTGGACGGTTAAAGACCGTGAACAGACACTAATGACTTTGAAATGCAGCAAACTCGCTCCAGCTCTGGATGCTTTGCAGAGTGACGATCTGTTGACAAAGCTCTACTTGGCTGCTTTAGGCCAGACGCTCTTGGCAGCCGCCCAGGGGGTGCCTGGAAGGAGTAGGGGGCTGCCCAAGATGTTGCTACAGCCACGTGCAAGGCAGCTGTGGGCTGCAAGCACATAGTTGAGAGGAAAATCATTTTTTTTCAACAATAAGTCTGGCAGCTGTAGGCTGTGTGGATTCCTGGCTGTGAGGTCTTCCAAACCCTGTCAGACTTCTCATGCCTATCCGGTGCACTTCTGTGCCAGAGACATGGGAGGGAAAGCTTCTAATTCAGCCATTCCCAAGTCTGACAGGTCTCCATTGGGACTTTGGACACACTGCCATGCTGAGCCCACCTTTCGGACCTCTCCCCGCTATTTTGTGCTGTTTTGCCTCTCAGTGGTCCCATATCCTATCCTAGCCCCGTAAGATGTCACCGAATGTCAGGGAGCCGCAGAGACTCTGCATTGGAAGAATCTAGAGAAAATGGATTCCACTGGTTTTCCAATCCTCTCAGTAGTTTTGTTAAAAGAAAATGAAATGAAAAGGGGGTACTTTTTAAAGTTCAATTTTATAACATTGGTTTACTATATTATAAAGCAAATAAATGAACACAATGATGCTCTTTAGATGCATCTCAAAATTGAAAATTCAGGATTGAGATGACAGTTATAATCACATCTATGTCGGCATTCAATTTATTCCTGCATGTGTTGTTGTTGCAGGTCATTAAGATCAGCTGAAAACGGTAGTAGTTTTTAATTCGCTTGCAATCTTAGGATACCCTTCAATTAAACAGAGATGGCTACAAAGTATCATTTGAAGTCTGTTTAAAAACAAGGTGACCTGTCTCTCTCTGGGAGTTAGGGTAGATCGGCAGGTTTAAAAACCACAAAGTTACTCAAAATCATAGAGAACATTCTTTCCACATCTGTATATCTCAGTGCCAACACAGCACCTGCTCATAATAACTTGATAAATGTCTGTAGAATGAATGAATAAATGGCCAGTTTAATTGAAGTTTTAATCTTGAGTCTGTCTTTCCACCACAATTTCCACCATATTCTCAGCGAAGATAGATAAATGGATAGGTGGATGGATGGATGGATGGATAGGGGTGGTGGGTGGATGAATAGATAGACGGATTTGGACATGTTTCAGGGTCACCATTCAAAGAATGGATTCTCATTGTATACTGCTTTAAATGAAGAGCTCACACTTCTATTTTTATTCAAAAACCTTGACCTGTGCAGTAGCAGACACTCACCTTGCTAGAAATCACATTGCTCAGCCTCCTCAGCAGCGAGTGGCGGCCACATCACTAAGTTGCCGCCAGTGGAACATGAGCAGAACTGAGGCACATAACTTCTGCATCACTTGCTGACATGCAAATACACGGCCTTCCCTTCCTGCTCGATCTTGCTCCCTGTGAGCAGGGACACTGACATGGTGGTGACAAAGCTCTGACCACATGCTTGAGGACAACATCCGAGAGGACAGCAGAGCAATGAGATGGAAGAAGCTTGGGTGCTGAGTGACCACGTGGAGCAGGGCTTCTCTGCTGGCCTGGGCCACTTGCCTCTAGACTGTCACACAGCAGAGAAATAGCCTCCAGTCTGGTTGGGGTCTCTGTTCCAATAGCTCATACAGCCTAAGCCCTAACGACACCAGTCTCGGATTAACTCCCCAATTACAATCACTTTGTGCAGATGACGTATTTTGTAAAAACTGTAAACCAGGGGTGTACAGCCTTTTGGCTTCCCTGGGCCACATTGGAAGAAAAATTGTCTTGGGCCACACAAAATACACTACCACTAATGACAGCTATGAGCTAAAAAAAAAAAGTTGCAAAAATATCTCATAATGGTTTTCTTTTTTAAGATTTATTTTTATTGTTTTTTTGACAGAGAGAGAGAGAGAGAAACAGACAGACAGACAGACAGACACAGAGAGAAGGGGAGGGCCCAGAGCAGTCTCCATAGTTGTATGGCATTAGTTTTTGATATAGTTTCATTCCACAGGTAGGTGCAGGGCTGCAAAGGGCAGGAACCAGGCCAGGGCCCCCCATGGGCCCCAGGAAGAACTGAACTGAGGGCACAGCCCAGTTCAGTTCAGCATATAGGTCTGCACGGGCTGGGGCTGGAACTTGATTCTTGGATACCAGGGCTGCAAAGTGAGCATCCAACCCGCTGCCATCCTGGTTTCTCCTCATAATGTTTTTAGAAAGTTTATGAATTTATGTTGGGCCACATTCATAGCTGTCTTGGGACGCGTGTGGCCCGTGGACCGCAGGTTAGACAGGCTCACTATAAAATGCCAAGGTCAGGGTATGGTATGTGGAACCTAAAGCACATAAAAAATTAGAACCCTCTCTCCCAGAAATGCAACCTTTAAGGAACACACATAGAAAGGACCAATGTAGTGAGACACCAGCAAAAGAGGGAGCCATTCTAGTGATATTGAAAAAAGACGCCCAGGGGTCTCATAGGCCTTCCATAACCTACAGCCCCGACCACTACCCCTCAGTCACAACCAAGTTCTGGCCTCAGAAAGGTAGGGACAACTTTTCAAAGTAGCAATGTCTTGACGCCCTCCTTATCCCAGGCCTCCCCTCTGACCTAGAACTTTCAAGTTTTCCCTGTTCATGAAGAGTATGTGCGTGTGCACATACATGTATGCATGTGTGATGCCATGAGGGCTAAACAGAGAAGGTTGAGGCAGAGAATTTTCTGAAATTAAATTTATTGGGGTGACATTGGTTAATAAAATTACATAGGTACCAAGTGAACAAGTCTACAATACCTCGTCTTTGTGTGCTCACCACCCAGAGTCAGTTATTTATTTATCTATTTATTTATTTATATTGTCTGAGAGAAGGGGAGAGAGAGAGAAGGGGGAGGGCCCAGAGCAGTCTCCATAGTTGTAGGTCATCAGTTGTGACATGGGCTTATTCCACACAGGTGGATGTGGGGCCACGTGGGGCAGGAACCTAACTGGGGGCCTCCAGCATGGGAGGCAAGAACCTTTGCTGCCATCCCGTCAGTTACAGTTGAGCCTCAGGTCAGCATATGGGTTTGCACGGGCCTGGGCTGGGATTCGATCCCTGGACCTTGCGGTTACAAGGTCAACACTCAAACTGATGAGTTATCCTGGCATACAAGATCCAATTTTTTTTCCATCACCGTATATTTGAATCCCCAAACCCCCTTCCCCTTTTCCCTCTGGTAACCCCCAAACTATTATCTGTGTCCATGAGCTGTTGTTGCTTTTCCTTTCCATTTTGATTGTTCATTTATTCTGTTCTTTAGGTTCCACATACAAGTGAGATCATATGGCACCTGTCCTTATTTCGCTTACTATGATACCTTCTAGTTCCACCCACGGTGTTGCAAAGAGGTTGAGAGTTTAAATGAGGCCAGTCTCTGGAAGGTATGCTTTACCTTCCATTCTGCATGTTATGTCAACTGTCCAGCTATGATGGATTGTGACTCTTACACCAGACTTGGCTTTTGTGCCAGACTTCAGGGTATAGTCATCACTGGGTTATACCCCCTGCCCCTGGGTATAGGACCCCTCTACCCAACAAGCATCCCCTATTCAGCCTAGGCCTTCTATCTTTGACTCCAACATAAAAATGCCATGAAGCTAGTAGCCCTGCGTGCTCACAGTTCCTTCTGACTGTTCACCTCCAAGGACTAGTCTTATTCTCTTTTGATCTTTCTGAAGTTGACACAACCCACCAGGACTGCAATGGGACTTTGATCCGAGTAATAGAATCAGGCAGAGGCAGACAGTAACATATGTGGAAAACCCTTTACGGCTGGCTTTGGGCTTGGATGTTTAATGAGGGCAAATTCTGGAAAACCCGGGAAATAAAAATGGAAAGATGTAAATAGGGAGAGATTATCGCCGAATTCTTGTAACTGTCTTACAAGCCCCTCTGGAGGGGCAGACAATGACTAAGAAGGGACTCTGCCACGGGATGACGATTAAGACTTGGCAGGCGGAGGTGCGGTTTGTAGTTGCTCCTGAATGAAGCTAAATGTTCCAATCCGTTTCTTTTCTTTTTTTTTTTCTACCACTAGTTCTGTCAGTTTCCCTCCTCCCACTCCTGCCCTGCAAGCTTATTAGGCATGAGTCAAGAAGAGGATGCTGATTCCTGAGGATCCAGGAAGTGGGCTGGTTACCTCCCCTTTCGTTGATTCTCACTTGTAAGAGCTGAGTTGGTCTCAGCGCTCTCCTAACCAGTCATACGAAGGGACAAAGTTTTCCTTCCTCCTCCGCAAGCCTCCATTTCCTCATGGGAAGTGTGATTCGCTGGCCTCTCACCATCTCTGAGGGCTTGGCTGTCCCTTTATCTGGGTGTCTGCCCTCTGTGCTGGACCCCAGCTATGGGACCCAGGGAAGGGGCAACCTCAGGAGACCAGGGGTCCCATGGAGGCAGTGAGGCTGAAAGCTGCAGGAGCCCACCAGACAAAGACAAGTACTGCGTGTTATCACTCATGTGTAGAAACAAAAGAAAAAAAATAATCAAACTCCTAGAAACAGAGAGTAGAAAAGTGGTTGCCAGGGGCTTGGGGGGCTGGGGGAAATAGGGAGAGGTTGGTAAAGAGTACAAACGTTCAGCTATAAGATGTTTAGGGTCTGAGGATCTAATGCAGGCCTAGGTAGGATTTTTCAGGGAAAAGGCCACTTCACGAAGTGTCATGGTCCACTAGCTATTTATTTTATCATTAAAGCAGTCACCCCAAAATTGCTTGGCAGTTCACCGAAGGACTGTGATCAATGTCTTGCCCAGCCTTGATCTAATACATAACACAGTGATTATCGTTGATAACATTGTATTGTATAATCAAAATTGCTGAGAGAACTTAAATGCTCTTACCTTAAAAAATGTATGTGTGTATGTATATGTATATAAAATCATCATGATGTACACTTTAAATATCTTAAAGTGATGTGCACTTTAAATATTTTATTTTTTAATTATACCTCAACAAAACTGAAAAAAGAAAAAAAGATGGAAGTTGGGAGGATTAAATAAAACACTCCACGTAAAGTGCTTGGTAAGCCTCGTGCTTGGTACAAATGGGCACTCAATTCGTGTTTTCTACTATTACTACTTCCCAGCTTCCTCTCAGGCCAAGACTCTCTGATGTGCACTAAAGCGGGCGCCTGGATTCTTCCGTATCTCCTTGGCCTCTGGAACTTCAAGTGCTGACCTTGGTAAAGATAGTGTGACTCATCCCTGATGAAGGAAGGACATCTTTAAAAAAAATTTCCTCCAATCAACAGCTCCCAGGTACCACAATAACCATTTTGCAGACTATTTCCAATTCTTCTTGCACTCTTACAGATGAGGCATTAATTTCTCCATTTTTCAGAAAAGGAGACTGAGTCTCAGTGAGAGTAGCTGACTTTACCAAGGCCACACACTTAGAAAAGTGTTGGAGCCAAGATTTATACCAGCTGGGTGGGGCGCCCAAACCCACGGGGCACCATGTTCTGGTGAGCCCTTCCGACTTCATCGTGCCCTCTGAGACCACGTGTATAGCAACGTGGGCAGGATGGGGCTTGTGGGTTTGAGTGGACATGGCAGCCCAAACACCTGATTCTGGGCACGTGAGCATCACACTCCAGACTATGAAGCCATCCTGGGAACACTTGGGGAAGAAATGAAGACCTGATTGGAGACATCCAGACACAGACTCATGGAAAAGTGATGGAGCCTCACTGAGCTGGAATTTTAAATTTGGACAGGGGCTAGAAATGAATTGTTTTATTGCTATCTAGAAAGAAAGGACTTGCCGAGCAAATGAACAACGTAAACAGGATTTTCCAGGAGAATCTTCAATCCGTGTCATCCTTTTCAACTCAATAAACATTTCATAAGGGCACTGGAGTTACAGAACTGAATAAGTTCGTCCCTTTCAAAGGAAGCGCACAACGAAGGGGCAAGCATCTTAGTGTTCACACACACACACAAACAATACATTTTAACAATTTAATAAAAAAAAAAATCAAGTTCTGCATGAGCACAGTGATGTGAGGGATGAATTGGGTTTGGCAAGGTCCAAGAAAGCTTAAGACTCAACCAGCCATTTTCAGAAACCCATTCCCTTCAGAAGTACCTCTAATTGGAAAGATGAACTTAGAGATTAAAATTAATCTCATCATGTCATCAGCAGGGTATCAAAAGGCTGATACCACTTCAACAGTGATTGAGGAGCCCAGCTGAACTGACTATGGAAGCTTTAAAATACTAAGATTTCCCCCTTCCAGAGACATTCTAGAATTTAGATGTACGTTCAGTTCAAATACATGCTCCTCTCAGTTCAAGTTAGTCCAGCTTCTCTGTGGGCCATGTGTAGAAAGGTTACCCATTCCGTTTCTCAGGGGTCCCAGAGCATTTTTGCAATGAACATTTACTGGTACCAGAAAAATGTGGCGACTAGCAGAGAGGGGTGCAGGGTTAAGATCAAATGGAGAGCATACAGGATGGTACCAAAGGGAGGGCACCTGACCATGGACTTGACATTCAACCAGATTTCCTGGAGGGACAAGAGAGGAGGAAGCTAGGGTGAGGACAGGAAGTCAAGAGATGGCAGCATTCCGAGGCAGAATTGACAAGAGGAAAGAAAGATAAAGTGAGAAGAAGATTTGGGAGGCGGCTGGGAGGCTGTGAACCCACTGTGATGGGATACTGGAGCCACGAGTAGCAACAATGAGTAGGTGGCCTTGGTGGTTACCCCTGCTGGCTGCTGAGCTTCTGTTGGCTTTCTCCACACATACCCGCTCTGAAAAACCAACCGCCCTCCTTGAAAGCTCACCCAATCCCAACTACACTGACTCAGCAGGCCCGGGAAGCACCGAGAAACCCTTTGGGGGAAATCCAAAGCCCATATCTTCTTATTCTGAGAACCTCCCACCACCGGATAGAAGAAAAGATCATGAAACTCAGCATTTTCCAGCTCCCCTTTCCTCTCCACCGGGGTGGCACTGACCAGGGGTTGGCGGCTCTGCAGCTATTTTTACCCTCAGATTTCCGGAATTGCCGACCAACCTTGGTTATAGGACACCACAGTCAACTCAACTCTATCCGCAACAATCACAAGAAGTCTAAGCCACAACACACAGCTGCACATGGCCACAGTCATCCTTACCCCGGACACATGGGCCCCAGTTACAGAGTCAACTCCCAGGGCTGGACTTGAGGAGGCTGCTAGCTCCCTTGGGCTGTCCAAGGATCAGATGTGATAAGATGTGCATTGTCGCCAACAGCCTCAGCCTGTCGGAGGAGGATCCCAAAGTTCAGGGGTCCTGTTTTAATCCTTTAAAAGGTCCTCTAAGTCAAATGTTCCTGTGGTTTGTGGCGGACCCAGTTCAGAATAGTTTGTTTCACTTAATAAGATAGTCTCTAGGTCCATCCATGTTGCCACAAATGACTGTATTTCATCATTTCTTATTGCTGAGTAGTATTCCATTGTGTAAATGTACCACATCTTCTTTATCCAGTCATCTATCGAAGGGCATTTTGGTTGTTTCCATGTTCTGGCCACTGTGAACAGTGCTGTGATGAACATGCGGGTACAAACATCTTTAAAGATTAAGG